>JANQBM010609817.1:0-16023 GCA_025594535.1 Erythroxylum domingense | reverse complement strand
GTGGAGTTTGATAGTTGTTTCACGTAGCGTCCCATTATCTTAGGTTATGTGTCGGAATGACCTACGGGCGTTCCGGTGCGTATCCCAGGGTAATTGGGGGGTTACAATATGCCCGTGCTAAACTAGCTAATGTCGCAAGATGATCAAAATACTTAGATACTATGCTTAAAGTAGCCCTATATTGACTTGGTTCTCCTCTTTCTCTACCTTGTCCTTTGGAAGCAATGGGCACACTGGATGCCCCTCTTCTCCTTTGTGGTGCTTTACTTTGTCCTGAGCCTTATGGACAATTAGCTATCAAATGATCAGTACCCTCATATTTAAAATAAGCACCAGTCAATTACCTGCCCTAATGTCTCCTAGTACAATGTGGGCACTCTAGTGGTCTTTCTTCCTATCTAACTGAAGAGCCTATAGTAGTATTAAATGTCCTAAACTGTCCCTAATATTCCTCAGGTGGATGGGCTATAGATTGAACATACTGGGGACACACCCCACAAGTCGCATGTCCTGTTGACCAAAGTTGAGCCACCTCTAGAAAAACTCCTTCTTTATGCCCTTTCTTTCTTGGCTATCTCTTGCTTCTCTACTTTGATAGCTACTTCAAGCAGTTGATAGTAGCTTACCTATTATTGAGAAGTTACTTCCACTAAGTACTCTTTGATGGAATCATTCAATCTATCCTCAAATTGTCAGCATTGGAATGCCTCTGTAAAATAGGCTTTGGAGAATATCTGCTAAGCCGAAAGAACTCCTTTTCATATTCAACCACAAATAGGTTTCTTTGTCTTAATTTCAGAAACTGCTTCTACTAAGATTCTTTATAAGCTTCTGTGACATACTTCTTCTTGAACTCTTGTGTAAAAAACTCTCAAATCAAAGGGTTAGGCATCTGAGGATGCAATAGGACTAATTTCCACTAATTATAGGCTACCCCTTATAGGAAAGAGACAACACAAGTAGCCATTTCTTCAAATGGACACAAGATCTCATCCAAAACCCTCTATATCCACTCTAAATAGTATTCTATTTTATCAGATTCTTCTAAAGTCATGCCCACAAATTCTTCTACCCTATGCTTTATTAAAGCTTCTATGGGAGCTTTAGGTGTGGTCATTTTATCCATCAATCTCAACACACCATAAGAGAGTTTTATAAACATCTCCCTAGGTTCTATCATTCTATTATTGATATTTCATCCCTTAGAGGCTTAAGAGGACCTAAAACTGATTGATCTCTCCCCACCACACTATCAACTGACTCCTCATCAACTTTATGAGATCTTACCATCTCTATTATCTACAAGAAAATAGGGACATCTGCATTAGGCCAACATAAAAACCAAACTAGATATATAAATGATTTATTAGACTCTTTTTGGCTAGAACCACTTAAACCATGGGCTCTTCTACCACAAAATGTAACACCCCCTATATGGAACCTACAACCACTCATATACATGGCTACAAATTCTTGTACAAACAATTATGGCATACATTTCTATCCATCTATATAGACTATCATCACACATTTTTCTATTCAATGCAGTACATATATATATTACAAAATTTCATATCATTTTTTATCATTTATGCGTAGTATTACATCTTTGCATTTACACGTTAATATAAAAGAAATAATGCATATAACTTAAATTATTAGTTACAAACTGTTACATATATAATCATCTTTAACCCAAAAGTACATTTACTACTAATGGTTAGCCTTGGTCCCTACAAATGATGCATGTACCTCACTTCTATTACTTTGACCTACACAGATTAACACCCGTACTAAGCTTGAGAGTTTAGTAAGGAAATACTTAGTTTTGATGACCACTCACAGTAGCCATTCGCCAAGCATATACATTCAAAAATATCACAAAATGTATAAATAGTGATGGAATAAATAATTAAGGTACATAATGTAAATATGCTTTAATGTATTATTCATATATCGTAAATTCACATTTATAAGCCAAACATTGATATTCAATGCTCATTAATACAAATTATAAACACAACAACCCATCATTATAAATTATCGATACAGTCAGTACAAATGTTGATCAATACCAATTATTCATATTGTCAAGCTATATTTCTTATTTACAACTATTTAATTTACTTTCTGTATTAGGCCTGCACATTCTCGTGAGTTTAGATAATAGGAATTATAGATATTCGAAGATATCGAACTTTAGATACTTGAAGACATAAAACTGTAAAGACACTATAGTCTCAAAATGAAGGCACCATTGTTGTCAAACTGTAGTAGTTGCACTGTAACCCTATAGACATGCCTATCTATCCATCACCAAGACATTAATACAGGCACTGTATCATTTTCCTTTAACCATTTGCCAAGTTCTTAATTCATATATTAACAAATCATATGATATTTATTTGCAATCAAAAAATCTGTATTTGAGTTCATACATGCAATTCATAACTTGTATAAAGGTATCAAAATCACACTTGTATAATCATACTCTAGATAAATAAGCAATAAATGTGCATATAAATCATCTTTATACATGTAAATTTCCTTTAACATACATTATAATCAATCTTAAATTTCAATGTTTAATAACCTAATTCACATATAGTGAGTCATATTTCATTTATTTGCAAGGTTTCATAAACATCTGTAAAGGTTCAAATATGATTTAGGAAAAATTGGAAATGAGAACAAACTCAAAATAGTGCAATTTCCTTCCCGTTGTGTCTCCTACCCAGAATTCATACCTCCACTTGTTCAAAAATTTCCACATATCAAACATTCAAATTAATTTTTTTGGTCTTCTAGACATTTATTTCCATATGTCTCTAGTTTTCAAAGCATAAGAAATTAGACCATTTTGACATCTAAATCATAAGATATGTACCTAACATCACAAGTTGCTCCAAAATAAAGGTAGCATCAGGTCTTCATTTTCAATCTCAAGTTCTAATGTCATTTGACCAAAATTAGGTCACGGCCTCTTCTGGAGATGTTTATTTCTCAATTGGAACCACCCAATTTAGAGGCCTATAGGCTGAGTTATAGTCAAAAAATAGGGTTGGTTCAAATGAACCTAAGATAAAATTCCACTAAAAATACTTTCTTGTCATATTCAACCAATTCCATGCAAAGTAACACCAATACACTATTCCAGCAACCATTACATGTCCAAATGAATATTTTTATCCAGTCAAAAATACATAAATATAAATTAAACTAAGTGTAGTTCCAAACATTAAAATTGGGCAACTAGCTCTTCTAGTACTTTTCCTTCTCTTCTCCGTCACTTTTCCTTAATTCAACAACTAGAAATACCACAAATACATATCTTAATCCCAATTCCAACTTATAATTCTAGCTCTTTATGAGCAAAGTAAGAAAAGATAAAGAAGAAAAGAAAATCACTAACTTTTACCTTGATTTCTATCTATGATTAGCGTGATTCCTTACATGCAAAATGGTGTGATGAAGAAGATGAAATGGAGAGAAAATGAGAAGAGGAAAATTTGGCATTCAAAACCTAAATGTACATCCCTCTCTCCTTTTTTACTTGCCCATTTCATGACACACATGCTTCAATCCTATTGGACATGCATGTTTGAATCTTATTGGTCACATATGCTTTAATCCAATTGATCACATATACTTTAATCTAATTAGGCCATGTGTTGATTATAAGAAAATTGCATATTTGGTCCTTATTCTTCCTTTAATTCCCACATTGGCATATAATATCATCAATTAATTTCTTTCTCATCCATATTTCATGTTTAAGTTTGAATGTCCATGCCAAAATGAAAAATTACCAATTTACCCATATCTTTTACATTTAATACCATTATGTCCCTTATCATGCTTAGATGCACTTAATTCTTCATGTTCACTTCTTAATGCACCCTGGCAATGCTATAATACTTCTAAGGTTTATGTTGGAGCTTTACATGGTATAAGTCTTAAATTTGAAGAATTCATCAAAAAAAAGTTTAGAATTGCTTATAATAGGATGGAAATGGAAACCTATTTAGAGATAGGTGCTTTTAGAGAAGTGCTCTAAAAGCAATCACCTTTAGCACTTATTGTACAAATATTTTTTATTAATAAAAACGCTTTTTCATTAATTTGATGTTCATGTTCTTTATGAATTGATAATGATCTTAAATCAAATTAATGAAGTCCTTAATACATTGTATAGCATGAAGGAAATCATGATGAGATCATGATAATGAGATTCGTATCATGTGTAATTATGTTAGTATCTAAATTATCCTTAGTCATAGGATGAATGAGATAGGAAGTTATTAATCCGAACAAACTAGCACATGTTATACTCCTTGATTAGATCAAGTAGTGGATCTCATAAGTTGTAAGCTTGAGTTATTTAGAGTTAACATGTAGATGCTTGTTAAGAGTAGTAAGTGCATTAAATGACCTACTATGAGAAAAACATATGGATAATCTATTCTAGTGTCAATGATAGTCGCATTATAATAATGGTGTAACTATCCTAAGACTTGAGGTGCTCAAGGATATCTTGGATAATAATCATGTATTTTGACTCCATTCCTTGTTGCCTTTTAGAGGTTGCTTGTAAGGTGGTGATTGGGTACAACTTGAGGTATTTAAAGGTAACTGAGTAGCTAATAAAGGATTCACCACTCCTAATAGAAGGAGATGATACCCACAGCCTCTTATCAGGGTCATTACTCAGGAATCTCTGGCCAAAGTAGAAATGTTATGAAGATAATCTTCAGTGATATATCCAATTAAGTAATGAGCCTCGGGGACAATAACTAACATCATTTGGGCTAGATGTAACGTAGTCAATTTAGTGGGAGTTGACACTTTAACCATACTTTGAACCAAGTGGGGTATAGATGGTGAAAGCCTGAATTACACGAGAACATTGTTTATGGAAGGGCTCGTAGTCAAACCACTAACTTTCTGATCAATTCACGATTATGATGTGTTGCTAAATACCGCTCATGACTTGCTTGAATTAAGTATTAATTCAAGTGACTAACATAACTAGGAACCTAATGGGTCACATGAATGAGTAAAATGGTTTTGAATGGGGATCCAAGATAAGAGAGATGCATGACTAAGCTACATAAGTGAGGTAGTTTAGGGTTGAATTATATGACATATGTGAATCCTGCTTATTAGGCAAGATGACAAAATTTCCCTTTAATAAGAAAGATGACAAAATTACCCTTTAAAGAAGGGGTGGAAGTTTCATGCTAAATTAAGTGGGATTAATCCACTTAATTTTGACTAACTCTACATTGATGTTGGGGGTTAGAGGAAGGTCAAAGGGTGTAAGAAATATCAATTTTTATGCAAGTGTTGTGTGAAAACACGATACTTTTTGATGAAGTGTTCATCATCTTCTCTCACTCTCTACAAACACTCTCTTAAAGAATACATCATAAAGCTAGCACTTTGTGTGTGTTCTAGCCATTCTTCCTAAGAGGTTTCAGGCTTCGGTCTTCACATGGATATCATTAGAGACGTCCTCCTTTGGTCATTGTGGTTTACGACAACCCGAAGAAGTGAAGATAACAAAGAACTAAGGAGATTGTAAGGTACACGTCTTAAGTTCATATTTTGTTAAAGTTACATCTAATCACACTTGAAAGTTCTTAGCTTTTTTAGTTTTGTTTTATATTTTTTCTACTATTTTCTATTTTTGATGCATATGATGCAAGGTCAAAACCCAACAATTGTGACCTTAGGTAAAAAGGTGTAATTTAATGTATTATGATGGCAGAAGATATATCAAGGGATTTATTTGATTATGTAAGCAATTGTAGGTGGCCTTTCAGGAATTTTCACGTCTATTACTAGTTCAAAGCCTATTTTAGTATTAGAGGTTAAATAGTTGGTCCTTTTTTTAACCAAAGACCGTATCCTAGAGGGGATGGTTACCCTATTTTATTAATAATAAAATATTTTTTACAAGTATGAGGGGGATATAATACTTACCTTAAAAGGTGAAATTATAGTGAAATGGATATTAACCATTACGTATAAGAAATTAAAGGATCACAGATAAAATAATAACATACATTTAAATATAAGCTTAATGCATTTTGTAATACTAGCAAAACCATATTATGTAAGGAAAATGTTGTTTCTCTAAAGCAAAAAGTCCCTTAATATGTCGAGGTAAGTGATCAATATTGCTAGATTCCATCGACAGTCCTGTTGAGCTTGCTAGTCACGCGAGAGCATCGGGAATGGAATTGATTTCACCATAGACATGAGGGAAGTTAAATTTAAAAATATGTAGAGATGTTGCTTAGGTTCATATTGATATTGCTTAGAATAATAAAAAATAATGAATTCAAACTTGACGAAAATGTTTATGAAAGTGAATAAATTAAAATTTGAAAAAAATAATCAAGTTTAATATAGTGTATGCATAATTTTTGAATCTAATAATTTATGCAATCTTTAATTATTTATAATCTTAATTGGTAATTAATATATAGAGAATTAGTCTTACATGATAAGATAAAAACTTTCCTTTATTAACTTATATAAATATACAAAAATTAATATTTAATGTTATGATAAACTTACTTAATAATTAATTTATTCATTAGCCAAACAAATTTGATAATTAAAAGAAGAAAATCATTATAATAAAAGAATTCTAAGAATTAGTATATCTAATTTATTTACTAATTTTTTTCAACTTAATTTGGAAATATTATCTAACATTTTAAGCAAGTATGACTATAATTAGTTTAGAATGCGAAAATTGAATCTTCTAATACAAAAAAGGGGAATGCCTTTATCTTTCTTTCAGCTTTAATAAATATTACATACTAAACTTTGAGGCAACTTTTAAACTTTTGATGGTTCTTATAGGATTTTGTACTTAATTTGGCTAATAAATTATTTATAAACCTTATTTTAGCTTCCCAATAAAGAGAGTATGAATTTGAACTAATTTAAGTCAAGTTAGAGCAAGTTTTGGCCTAATTTTATGGGAAGGATTTAGATATGATTCACAACGTAGAACTATGTCTGATCCATGTTTAGTTTCAAAGCACCATAGGTCTTACAGAGATACATGTTAGAGACTTATATTAGTGGCAATTTTCTTTGTGAAATTTAAAATTTTTCTATAGGGCGAGAAACAAAGATCCAACATAGATTTGTGTTATAATTGTATTAGCAGTGGCATTTTGAATTTCTAAGATTTTGTAGGATAAAAAAGATGCAGACATAAAGGAGAAGAAATTAGGCACAAAACATTCATTAGAAAGCCAAAATAGAACATCTTAAGAAAAAAAGGAGCAACTTTGGTGAGAAAGAAGGGATATCCATCATAATATAAGTGAAAGAACTTTAAGATTTTAAGATTCAGGAGAATGAGTTCATTTATTTTGTATTTCATCTAAAAATTTTTAGCCTTTCCTTTATCTTAATATAAAGCAAATTGGGACAGATCTATATAGGATGAATCTTAAAAGTATTTTTTTGGATTGATTTAACGAAGGACTCAAATTTTTATGTGAATTATTCATGATTACTCCTAGTGTTTGAGTTGAACTTTACTACATTTTTATTTCAATTTCAAATTTCAGTCATAGAGATTAAGAAATGATATGTATAAATAAATAATGACATTGAAAATGAGAGTTACAATGAATCCTAGAGAAAATACCATATAAACTGCTTTGGATTAAATTAAAATTCAATAAAAAATTCATAGAACAAATTAATGCTTCTTAGGGTCTTTAATTAGAAAGATATTTTAATTAATCAAATTAAGGATGAGGGATTTATTTGTTGAGAAAGAATATGGTTGTGATGTTGAAATTTCTACCAGTTTAAAAAACTATGATTAGCAGTTAAATCAAGATAAATCTAAGCATAGAGAGGTTTTAGGGAGACTCTACATTTACAGCTTAATTATTATTTGATTGCTTCATTCTAGTTTATTACTCTAGTTTATTATTTTTATTAATTATTTTATTTTATTTAATCATTTCTTTTAAGTCAACCACCTTTTCTATTAGATTAGATAGTAGAAAGATAGTTCTTACTAGTACTTATAATCTTCGTGAAAATGATTCTTCTATTCTTTAGACCATACTATAAGAATGACATGCACATTTTCTTAGTCAATATTTAGTATTGTCTAGATCATATACAATTAAAAAAACATAATTAATCCCTCATATACACTCTATAGCAATTCATAACCACTTTAACTATTAGTGACCAGGATTAGCCAAGGTGGATGTGGATAGCTAATTTTAACTAAGTTGAATTTTAATTTGACTTTCTATTAGCTTATTTATATTATTATAGTCACTTATCTTTTTCCTGCTTATCAATCAATAGATTAAGATTAATAATTCTTACGAAAATTTCCTTTTGGACTGTGTTTTCACCAAAATATAGGTCAGACTCTAACTATTTAGTATGTATGAAAAGAACCTCAATATTTTCAGAAGTTATGGAATCAAACTCTCAATTAATGGAAATTTTAACCTATCAAGGTTCTATCAGTTAAGTATCCACATGCATTATTTTATTTTTTGTCTTTTATAGGTCCCACTAGTTATAGCTTAGAGCCTAAATGAGATTGGCAAGATCGACCCTTTAAACTTAACCCAAAAGCTTCATCATTATAAATAATGAGGGGGTAAGAAATAGTGATGATGGTAAAGTTTCTTAGTTAAGTTTAGAAGTTGGTTTCAGTAATATCACTTAGGCTCTATGTTATTATTAGTGGGAACCATAAAAATGAAAGAATATATGTAAACATTTAATTGAAATAACATTGATGGGTATAACTTACTAAGGTCTAAAAGGAAATTTTTATCTTCATTCTTACTAAAACTAGTTATATAAACAAATCAATTATTGCTCTAGGTAGATATAACTTAAATGGTTGATTGCTTAAAAGAATAAAATAGTTCCTTGTATATTTATATAGGTTAGATAAAAAGAACTCTAACTTTACTCAATTTTACAATACCAGTATGAAATTTAAAAATTGACATGGTTTGTCACTTCAACAAATCTACTAGAAAAATGGTTGACATGCTTCCTTTCAAGCCATGTCAAATAAAAATAAAAAAATCCTAAAATTTAAAACCTAAGATCTTTATTTTTTGGTTGAATTTGCATAAGCATACAAAGTGAAAGACCTATGCACACCAAAAATAACAAAAGAGGTAATTGAAAATAAAATCATAAACTCAGTTAAGAGGACAAAATACAGATGGAGAGAAAATGGCAATAGGGAAAGAAATAACTATTTGAATAGGGGATAACATAAAAGAAGTGTGCAATGAAATAAATTAGAAGAAAGAGAGGAAAGCACTAAACGCTTAAAAGAACAAAAAGCCATTTACTAAAATGACTATTTGCAAAATCCAAGAGAAAGGAAGAAAAGAGCTCAATGGATATAATAAGAAAAGGGAAAAAGGTAAAGAGAATGCTTGGGACAAGGGAGAAATGAACAGACCCATGAAAAATTGCTCAAAGACATATAGGAGAGTGCACTAGGATAGGGAAAACAAGCAAGAAGGATCTAGAAAAAAGCAAAATAGATACTTAATATATGATTGTTGACTCTTCTTGTGATGTTAGAATATGAGTACTTGCTTTTCTATATTCCATAATTTAAAGCACTTAGGACAAAGAAGAGACATGTTTCTTCTTCAACACAACTGCCACTAACGCATGATCCAACGAAAGGATAAAGGAATGGGATAAGTTTGATCTCTCTCTCTCTCTCACACACACACATATTGCTCCTTTGTTTCTTAAAGTCATCGATACATTTGAAAGGGATAAGCTCTCTCTCTCACTCTCTCTTATACTGCTCCTTTGTTTTTTAGATTCATCATCATTTTTTTCTTTCTATGTCAAACTTCATCCATAACATAAAATCTTTTTAGGATGGGAGGCTTCAATTTTTTAAATAAAGGAAGAACTTATGCTATAGGTTTTAAGAATTTTGTTTCTTATTTTTATTTTTATTTGACATATCATTAGTAGGACATGGGTCAGTCATATGACTAATAGATGTATTGACTTAGCTTGTCACATCAGCATTGTCAATTAAAAGTCTAATGGCGAGTTATTTTTCACACAATTTTTAAAGTTTTGATTAGTATTTCAAAAGAGAGTAAATTTTGAATTTTTTGTAATTTACCAATTTATATATAGAAAATTATCAATTAAATCAAAGTTATCTTAATCAATAATCTAACAAGCATTTTTAGTATCATATTTTCTTAGATTGTGATTGGAACAATTAAAATTAGTCTTTTAGTATTGGTGTTAATCTAGAAGTTGAGTATGCAATAGAGGAATTCTCCTAGAATTTGTACCTAACTTCTTACCGATGATATAAGGACCTTTATAAAACTTGGAAAAATGGAGTTTTAAGTTATCAAAATGGTAAAAAATGTTAAAATGAGGTCTAAAATAAAGAAAATAATTAATTGTAGAAAAAAAGGAATCATGAGCTGTAAAGGGAATTTAAGATAATAAAGATGAATTCAAAGTGTAAAGAAGGATGAAGAATAACAAAGTATTATTGAAATAGGCTGACTATTCTTTATCAAGATTAGTTTTGTTGTCTTATAATTCAATATATGATTTTTATCTAGGAATTGTGCGTTGAATAGATTCTTCCTTGTCCTCATAGTGTTGGTGAATTTATAATCCTCTTATCCTTAAGCAATTTTTACCATAACTGTCCATTTTTCACATTCTAGCTAACTTATTGCCACTATGTCCTTAACTTCCATGTTTTGGGCTTCTTAGAACTACTCAACTTCCATTTCACTTAACCATGTTCTTATTAATTGCTTTCCACTAAAAGTAATTTAGGAGGAAGGCTTAGTGACATCATTGTAATAATCTTCCCAAACCATAAAATATCTTTATAAATAGGGAAAGTTAGGTCAACAAATCATATAAAAGATCATTCATATTTAAAATCCCTACCTGTCTGTCTATTGCGAAAGGTAGAAGACCTCTTTTTTTTTAAATTTCAAAATCTTGTTATTCCTTTAAGTTTTGATCATTCTTTATCACAAATGTTTCTTATTAATACTTCATTCTCCATATCAAACTTCAAATAGATTATATGCTCTATTTTGGCTCCAATATTTCTTATTTGTGAATTCTTTGATACTTCTTTACAACTATGGCTTCCACTCATAACACATCTTCCTCTTCTTCAATGGATTCTGTCGAACTGAATGCCACATATGTATGTTTATAATTCTTATTCTTTCTTTAAAAATTACTTTAATTTATTTAAATTTACTTCTTTATGTAGGCTGTAAAGCTTGAAGTGGTCTCTATTTTGATTGAACCTCTTCCAACCTTTAAAAGAATAAGGTAAAGGAATTTTTAGACTTTAAATCTTCTTGTTAATTCTAACCACTAATTATAGCATTTGAATTCCCTTTTTTAAAATTGTGGAATTATTTCCCCATTTTTATTATAAACATGGATTTCCTCTAACTATCGAGATTCCTTAACCTACTAACTCTTCTTACCCATCCTTACCTTATTTGCGAGAGGTAAGTAAATCAAACTTTCTATTAGAATTCACTATGTTTCAAGCTCTTTAATCCTTGAAGCTATGGCCAAAAAATGTAGATCAATGAGATAAGTGAGCAGATAGGTTGTACATTTCATATCATTCAGCTTGAAAACAACATGACCTTTTGTAATTGATAGATCTTTTTAGGAATTCCTTATAATATCAACTAACCTTGTATTTGCCACTTTGAAATTATGGAGTCATTATTATGACTCTTTTATTTTTCCTTTAGGCTATCCTCAATCTTATTAAAAGATTTTTTTTTCTAATTGAATTGCCTAAAATTGAGGAAGATTTTTTTTCCTTGGTAGAAGGGACCCTTAGTTTAGACCCTAGTGCTTTTAAGTGTTATTTTAATTCTGAGCTGATAAGAAGTTATACCTTTTTTTAGAAATCCAATTTCTAAAGGAGAATATATCAAGTTCATTTGGGTCATGTTGAATCAATTTAGTTTTTTCCCTGTTAATAGAAAACTAAGTTTAGATTTCCTTCTGTTTTCTAGAGCAGTAGCCTTTGTTTAATTCTTTGCTCTCGGTTTTATTTTCTTAGTATTCTTCTATCAAAACTTAGGGAGATGTCTTTCCAATCTCTCCTTATAGTGACTTAACTTATATATATGGTTTATTCAACTTTGGATTTTCACTTACTTCCTTAAACTTAAGGAAAAAGAATATTTGCCTTCCACTAATTATAAGTTCCCAAAGTTCCTCGATCTTTATTTGTTCACTAATTTCTATAGCAAGCCCCTTAAGATTTTTTTGGTTTTTTTCTCTCTTTAAAGTCTAGGTCGAAGGAAAACTAAATCCGTTTAAATACTTTTCTAAAGGATTTATTGGCTTTAAATTTTTAAGACTTTTGAAACTTGTTTGGATGTTTATCAGAAACTTTTCCTTGTCTATATCAATTTTAGAATTTTGTTTTTAGTAGTGATAAAGCACTAAAACTTGGCCTTTTTGTTACGAAAATTAGGTATCGAAGTATATCATCCTTATCTCTATAGTAGGCAATTTGTCCTTTCTTTAGAAATTCCTCCTGCTGTTTATTTTCTAGACTACCCAATAGATGTTCTCTTTGAAGCAAAGTTATTATTAACAAGTTCCTTCAAGTAATCTTTTCCATTATCAATTTTTTAAGTGCAAGGTCTTTTATGCTAGTGCTGTAGACAGAGAGGTTTACCACTGTTAGTGGTTAAAGAGTTTTTAAAGTTTAGTGCCCTATTCGCATTACACTTTTCTTGAAGCTATTGCCTTTGATTTAAATATTTTTGCCCTTAACATTTATTCGTAACTCTTGTCATTACAGATTTTAGAATTTTAGATGCTGAGAATGGAGATGAAGTCAACCTTACGTTTTGAAAGGAAGTGGCTTCAAAAACCCTATTTCTGAAAGAAAGATCAAAGAGAAGTCCCCAAGGACTTTAAGCTCTAAGAAAGTCAAAAATCTTATCTTGAAATGCTATGTTAGAAAGCCCACCCATTCTTCTACTAAACTGCTTGAAGAAACCAGGAATACAGAGCCTATGGTTAAAGATACCCTTTATATAGAAGGGACTTTTTTCATGTCTGAGAAGGTTGTTATGGAGTATGAAACTTTCTTTTACTACTTTTACCCTATTTTTTGTATGATTTTATTTATAGTTTTATATAAAAAAAATTGTACTGCAAATATGCAAATTGTAACTTATAGCATAAAAGGTATCGTTCCCATAAGGATTGATTAGTCACTTATCAACTTAAATGCACTTTATCTAAGGTAATAAAAGATTGAATGAAAGAATTAAAAATAAATTAACTGAAATTGAAATAAATTAATCAACTAATCAAGTGAATAATGAAACTAGAAGAATGAAGTAAATCAATGATGGAAACCTATAAATTATTTTGTCCTTGTTTTGTTTTTCCATTTTCTTATTGATTCAATTTATGTTTTATCCTAGATATCCTAAGGTTATGATTACTCTTTCTCAAGATCTAATCAAGTAATCCTAATTAAAATCGATAATTATAGAATTACAACCTCTCGGTTTACAAAATTGTTCCTAACTATCCGATTAGATTTGAAACAATCCTGAGGATAATTAAATCACAATTAAAACCTCTCATCAATTGTTTATTACTTTTATATTTGTAAGTTTATTAAACTATCAACTCTCGTCACAAACCTTTACAGGATTTAATTATACAATGCTACTTAGAACTAGGAATTCATTAAATTCTTCCATATTTTTGACAATATTAATAGCATTTGGCATAAGATATACAATCTTTTATGATCGATGAAAAATAGTGACAATGTTGTATAATTCACCTCATCTTTATTCCAAACTGATGTGTTCTATATACCCCCTCTTAAACTTGTCTCATCATTGTTAATACCTTGGATAAAGATGAGATGAATTATACAACATGGTCACCATTTTTCATCATTCATAAAAGATTGTATATCTTATTAGGCATTCCAAGGCATCTCAAAAGAAGTTCATTGTTTCCTTACAAAAATAAGATTCATTTAATAACATAAAATTGAGTGATTATTTAATTTTATAAGGTACTTTTATGGTAGGATTTTCTAAAAGTTCCTTAATGTCCACACTCCAATCCTGGGTAGCTTCTTTATTGATATTAAAAACTTCTAAGGAAATTCCTCTTTTGTAAATAGATGGAAGGATCTTTGTTATACCACGATGCACTTATGAACTAAATCTTCAAACATTCAACCCAGATGTAATATGTAATAGTTCATTTTCCTCCTAGTTTTTTATTCACATAATATATTGAAATTCTACCTCGTTAAAGAATTCTAGTAATTAGACAAAAGCTACATAATAGGATGACAAAGTCAAACTCATACACTTATATTCCCCTACCACTTGGCATAACACTTGTTGAGAATCTCCTTTGATAGGAACTTCTTTGGCTAAAAGATCAACTAAAAGTTCTAGTTCAATTATCAAGTCTTCATATTTTATCTAATTATTAATACACATGAAAGAGCATTTTAAAGGAAAGAAGAGTCTTTGTCCCTTTTGATGTAATATGTATATTTCAACATCAATTGACTTTTTTGTATTAAAGATGTCAAATTTCAATTCCGAAGGATACTTCTCACAACTGAGAACAAAATTTCCCATATCCCCTTATACCTCAAGCATGTAATTTCTTGCTAAGAAATCAACTATCATAGATGACAAACCCCTATCCTGAAATAACTAGACAACCTACCCAACACTCCACAGTAGCCCTCCATTTGATATTTGAATTGGCAGGAAAGTTCCTGTGAAGCTAAGCTTATTACCCTTTTTTATGGAAAAGCTTTAACTCAACAATAAGAAATGTAAATAATGGAGTTTAGTTTTTCATTTTATTAAAAATTTTGACAACATAAGAGATGTTTTTGACATCCCAAAAATTTCAAATTCCCTGTAAAAGTTTAAAAAATTTATATTATCACATCAATTTCTCAACTAGAAATTGTAGACTTTAAATCTGGTCATACGCAACCTTAAATAGTTACATCAATAAACTTTGAAAAGCTAAAACAAAATCATGCATTTCATTAAAAAAAACCTTTATACACATCCATTTGTTACATAAATGTACATTTCAAAACATGATCAAGATATGCAATAGTTCTCAAAAATATGTACAAGGAAAAAATGCCTATACAGCAGAACGTGACAAAGTTGACTACTCACGAGGTGGAGTCACTGCTACTAAAGCCTGTGGGAGGTTTTATTTAAAAATAGAAAATAGAGTGTGAGATAAATGAGCTCAGTGAGTGTGAATAAAATTCTTTGCAAATCATTTGTAATCATTGACACATCCCTAAAAGAAATTCATTTCATTTAGTCTAAGAAAATATCAATATAAAACATATAAGCCTCTTAAAACCAAATTTCTCAATTTTAATTTGAAAGAAAATAGTGGTGGCATTATTCATTGTCATGAACTTATTTTACGATATAGCCCACCATAAACATCTTTGCATTATGGTTACCTTAAGCATAAGGTCATATAGTTGGTTTCAGATCGTTACCTATGATTGATTAACCTTTAGTTACAAAACTAGTTTTGCATCACTTACTCATAATAGGTTAACCACTATAGACTAGTAGTTACGGATCTGATTTTGGATCACTTACCCGTAATGAACTTTTTGTATCCTAGGAAATATTACCTCTGGTTTCCCAATTGACTCAGCCTAACCTCCTTTTTAAAATAATCATCCACTACATCAAGTGTGGACAACCAATCTATTCTGAGAATAACATCAAAAGCTCAAATATCTATTATAATTAGGCTTGTCGGAAACTCCTTACCCTCTATCAGTATTTTACTAACACGACCCACCTTTTGGACCGTGTTGGCACTAGGGAATGGGTAGGTTTAATGCCACCAAAACCCGTAGTAAGCCTACCTTTTCTATGTTCT
>JANQBM010608760.1:0-16037 GCA_025594535.1 Erythroxylum domingense | reverse complement strand
ACCACTATGAACCTCTCTAACACAAATTTTATACACAAAAACATATTTTTCATAAATCACACTTATTCACAATTAACTGAGAAAATGTCATGAATGCATGTACGAACATTTACATGTGCAAAATTCACTAGTCATGTGCATATATGAATGCATAAACGTAGCAATAAAATTTTAATCTCTCCTAACCCATTCCAAATTACTATTTTACCCTTCCCATAGGTGAGGGGATGCCACACTAATGCACACCTATCAACATCCCCATACTTGAATCTTTGCTTGTCCTCAAGCAAAATAAATAAAACCAATCCATTCTACCACTTCATTATCGCATAGATCAAAAAATACACTCCCTCAAATTCAAACCAACTTAAATATCAAGTTAATGCACATATCATGACTACTTTTTCATTGGTGTACATAACCAAACTCATAATTCACACAATCACTCAAAGATAAGTAAAGATGTAAAAATGAATCTTGCTCACAGTTTTCACTCATTTCTCTCAAGTGTTTAAGGGTTAGTGTTTCACTCAAACTTCCTATAGGAAACCACATTACCATAGGCTTGCTAATACACCAATTCTCCTCTTCCACAATGATTGCATGCATAAATAGATCAAAAGGACTTGTTTAGGGTTGTAATATGGTAACGGATAAGGTTGGTTAAAAGAGGGAAAAGAGGGTTAAGCATAAGCATAAGTAAAGTAGAAAGTAGATAAAAATGGGACAACTAAACATAACTACGAGACATACAAATATAAGTAATATTCTGCACTTATTGATGCTATTCACTTGTTCTTCCTTTTTCTTTTCTCTTGTTTTCATTTTTCATTTTTCATATATATATTTATATATATATATATATTCATATATGGAAGAACTGTGAGTCAAAGCTAGAATTATATACAATGTAGTCCACAGGTAAAAATGTACTTAATTTGTCTCGGCAAAAATTGCATACAATTTAAACTAATAGTTTACTTAATACTCTACTAAGCTTGTGAAAAGGGTAGGATAATGGCGTTTAAGCCAAGGGTTAACACAAAAAGGGCTAAGATCATCTCTATTAACCATGCATCCAGTAGACTCAAATAGATTCAAAGCAAGTTCTGAAGGTAGTAACCTATGGAAGTCCAATCAACAAAGAAATGAAATGAATGTAGATACAATCATATGGCTCAATCCTCACTTTGGCTCAATTGAAAACTAATTATGCATCTCTACATTACCTCATTGTTTAAATGTCAATTTGTGACTAAGCTTATGTAACCAACTACTTTTTATCACTCTATATGGTTCACTTTCTACTCAAGTGACCTAATCCAACTATATGACAGAATTTTATGGTAATATTTATCAGAGTGACTCAAATGTGGTTCCATTGCTAACACAAAGCATATACAAAATGCCTAAACATGCATCCTAATTAACAAAATGCAAAAGAAAAAAAATGCAAAAGAAAACAATGCAAGTAAGACCTTTGATTTCACCTCCCCAAACTTATGGATCACATTGTCCTCAATGTGACAAGTCAACAATGAAATAAAAGGAAATGAAATTAAATCGTACAAAACTGGAAACAAACCAAATAGAAGAAATTAAAACAAACGAATGATATTAAAGCAAACAAAAAATATTGAAGTCAAACCAAAATTAAAGAAATTAGAACTAAACAAAAGTCATAACATGCAAGCAATTATTATAAAACCAAATACACATGAAATAAAATGCACTCACAAATAAGAAACAACAAAATTTAAGTGTTTAAGCGATAAGAAAAGCTTATTCCGAAGATGGTAGTGATGGTGATAGGGTAGGAGCTTCAAAATTATTGCTCCGATTGAAGTTGAGGAGCATTCTCTTTAAGCTACGTTGCTCCTTATGAACCTGTCACATTTAAATGCGAAGTTCATCGAGCTGAGAGGTCATTTGCTGTTGATTTACAGCTATTTAGTCAAGAATCAACTAGTAACGATCAGCCACTGGTGGTTCCCTCAGTTCCTCTGCTACTGTTTCCTCCTCTGGTTCTGTAGCTACTCTGGAAGTGGAGGGTAAGTCTACATCAGCCCTGGCGCCCCTCCTGATCCTTACTACAGTGTGCGCCTGAGGATTATGAAGTTCCATAAATTGGACTTCCACAATCTCAGCACATCTCAAATAAGCTATATCAAACTTGTCAAGGGGAATAATATGCAGATTCTCCATATTAACATTATAAAATGCACCCAAAGCAAAAGCAATATGGGTCATCTCAAAAGACATATTCTTTTTAGTAATCACACTCACTAATGATCGAAAAATCCTATAAGGAGTGTTGATTTTATTCTTTCTGTCCATGCACTATAAAAAGAAAAGCTCTTTAGCTGAGCATTTATTGATTTCCGTTTTGTTGAACATAGTCAGGCACATAAATTTATGTAACAATAAATGTTTAGCACTCTTAATTAGGGAGTTCGGTGCATTAGGTAAATCAAAACGGGTTTCACCCATGAGAGTGTTCCAATAAGAATCTACACCAAAATTAGTATGATCATCTAAAACTTTTGTATTCGACAAGTGCAACAGTTCATGTATAACAAAGTAATCAATTTTAAAAACATTGCCACCTAGCCTAAACCAAAACAAATCCGTCTCAGAGTTATACCTAACTGTTGTAAAAAACTCTAAAGATGTAGTGGCAAAAATGGGTACATCGCACCGAACAAATCTATTATACCCTATGTTCGTAGCTAATTGTTCAAGTCGACGTCTCACTCTTATGTTTTCTAGTACATCAAAATCAAAATGCCCGAGAGTAACTAGTGTTCTACTCCTAAAGTCACAAAAATACTCATCTTCTTCCTCCAAGAAAATCATAAATGGGGCCCAATAGGTAGCCTCTAAGTTGGGTTTTCCTTCTCCAGAAACTTGAAGGCAGAGCTCGTCAAACATTTGCCTAGTCCTCATTATCCTTGGTGGAGCCATTGTTCGAAGAAAATCTACAAAAAATGAAAGAGAGAGTGAAATTCATATTTTAGAGAGAGAAATAAAATCCCACCTAAATCCTTGTGTTTTTAAATGATTGATGCATGAAAAGAGTGAAGGAATGTAAGAGTAATGGAAAGGAATGAAGAAAATACAAAGAGTATAGAACGAATTGAGGAGTTTTAGAGAGTGGGAGGAGAGAAAATCGTATTCGAGAGAGAGAGGGAGTAAAATATTTGACGCGAGTGGGAATCCCCTTAATTCCCACGAGCTTGGAATTCCTCTTCAGAAACTTTCTGAGAGGTTTCCCACGTCTGTGAGAAACCTCTATAGAAAGTTTCTGGAGAGATTTCCCACATTCGTGGGAATCATCACAATTCCAACGAACGTGGAAATTGGTGACCCTCACACTTTTAAACCTTCTTCTAAGCTTATTTTCATCCTCTATGATCCCAAAACATATAAACACATCAAGATCCTATCATCAATAAGAAATTTGAAAAGAAAACAAATTGAAATCTAAACAAAATCAACACAACCATCAATCAAATCCAATTGAAACATGATCATAACTAAGGAATTCAAATGAACGATTAATTGAACAAAAACAATCAAAGCTAGTTGACTCCCATAGGTTGCCTCCCATGCAGCGCTTTTGTTACTGTCGGTAGCTCTACTCTTCTTCTTACTCATGGTGGTTCAAATGAACGAAGTGAAAACGGTGCATAAACTGATCTCAAGCTCTATACAGGGGCTACCTTATCTTGGGCTTCACCTTTATTATTGTTTTCCTTTTTTCTCCTTATCCTACACGTTCGTTTCTTCCTGAACACATTTTGGAGGTTCTCAATATTTTTCCATCCCCCTTAGAGTTCAGGTTCCTTAATGTCTGTCGGAGGTAGAGTAAGATGATAATTCTTCTTCGACAACTTGAATATTAACTTCTCCTTCCTTATTCTCAGTATAAACTCGCCCCTGTCAACATCAATAAGCGCACGAGTAGTATCCAGAAATGGTCTCCCAAGAACCATCTGTAGT
The DNA here is from genome assembly GCA_025594535.1 of Erythroxylum domingense. Taxonomy (NCBI): domain Eukaryota; kingdom Viridiplantae; phylum Streptophyta; class Magnoliopsida; order Malpighiales; family Erythroxylaceae; genus Erythroxylum; species Erythroxylum domingense. Next base: position 12,035 of record JANQBM010608760.1, on the reverse strand, counting down.
CTTCACTAATATCCAATATATAAAAATTCGCAAGAACGACAAATTTATCAATGTGTAACTGCACATTCTTAATGATACCCTTTGGTAAGTGCACCGTCCTGTCAGTCGTTTTCACTAATGTCTTAGTCAGCTTTGGCTCTTCTATACCAAACTTCTGACTGAACAAGTACGACATCATGTTGATACCTACTCCCAAATCTGCAAATGCTCGATCTATCTTAACTCTATTTATACTACACAAAATGAAAAAGTCTCTTAGGTATTTTTTCTTCTGCACTACATGTAGGGTTTCTCCTGACATGTGATTAATAACCTCTTCCTTCAATGACCCCTTTAACAAGAGCTTTTTCTAGATTTGATCTGTTATGTCTACCATCTCGCTTAACTCCCATTCTTTAGAATTCTGAGCTACTTCACTTGAAGATGGCTTCCTCTGAGCAAAAAGTTAATATGGAAGTCCAAGCTGAAGTTCCTTAATCAACTCGCTTACTGTTCCGTTCGGAAAGACTTCCAGCACTGTTTGTTCTTTTTGTTTGTTTCCATCTTTCTCCCTATGTTTGCTTTCTTTTTTCTCTATTCGAGTAATGGCCATAATTCTTTCCTTCGGATTCACCTCAGTGTTACTTAGTAGACTACCTGCATTTCATGAAGATAAAGCGTTAGTTAGTTGGCCTACCTGAACTTTCAGATTATGGATGGATGATGCATGATTCTTCAAAATCTGATCGAATTTTGCTTCCATCCTCTTTTGATTTTCCTCCTAGCTTGCATGCATCCTTTCATGGTTCTCTTCTTGTGCTGCCAATTTGGACCCCAAAACCTCCATCTTATCCATTTTGCTTTCGAATGCTCTGATTCGATCTTACTAGAATCTTAGCGGTCTTTGTGGTCTTTGTTAGCCACCTGTATTATTGTTACTTCAAAAAAAATTAGGTGATTTTTCTAACCCGGATTATATGTATTCGAATATGGATTATTACCTCACTGTGGCTGGCCTAAATAATTTACCTGCTCAGTCCTGTTAGCTCCCAATAGAAAACAATCTACTGAGCTATGGTTGTTCTTCCCACATAGCTTACATTATGCTTGCATTAACTTTACTGCTGAGGTGGACGCTACTTGCATGTTATTTAACTGCTTCGTCAACATCATGATTTAAGGCTGCAAGGCAGTAACTGAGTCAATAGGTATCATACCTTTTTGTTCCTTCTATCCTTATCTAATCCTCCTGCTCGACCATTTACAGTTGTTGCTTGCCAACTCCTCCAATAACTCATGAGCTGCTTACACCGTCTTCCTCATCAATGAACCTCTGGCTACTGCATCAATTATTCCCCTTATGCTCGAGTTCACTCCATTATAGAATGTTTGAAGTAGAAATTTCCTCCATAAGTTGTGATGTTGACAGCTCCTCTGAAGTTCCTTAAATCTCTCCTAAGCTTTATAAAGAGATTCTCTTTAATTTTGCTGAAAATTTGTTATCTCCATGATAATCCTGTTCGTCTTTGTCAATGAAAAATACTTAGCGAGGAATGCTTACGCGAGCTGCTCCCAACTCATGATCTGGCTTGGATTCAAAGAATTGTACCATGCTTTAGCCCAATCCTTCAACATGAATGAAAATAGTTGCAACTTCACCATATTCTCAGACATTCCGTTGAATCTGAATGTGTCACAGATCTTCAAGAAATTTGCAATGTGGGCATTCAAATCCTCATTGGATAGCCCATAGAATTGCACACTGTTTTGAAGAATGTTGAGTATCACTGGCTTAATCTCAAAATTATTCACTTGAACTACTGTCCTTGCCACTCTTTGAGGACAAAACTGTAAAATCCATGAGTGTCTTTTCTAGTCCTCCTCGCTCTCCTTCTTTAACCATATCTTGCTTTGAGAAATTTTGACACTTTGCCCTTCTTATTTCTCTTTTATGCTTCTTAATGTCGAGAAATTTTTCCTCTATAGCTTCTTTTGTTCTTTGTGTACTCCTTGTGTTCATGCACCTGCAAACATATTAGGAAAAGTATCAAAAACTCCTAAATCAAAGTAATCTAAATCAAACATGATGCTCAACAATCAATCCCTGGCAACGGTGCTAAAACCTTGTTGATGGTAAAACCTATCTACTTGTTTTATGCTTAAAAACCACAAATACACAAGTCGTGACTTGTAGTAAAAAGAGCGGATATCGATCTCACAGGGATTGATTCCTAGACACCATATATCTTAATGCACACCTATCAACCATCTCCGTAACTATTGGTATATAGTGGTAAACCTAGTATGGGTAAGCGGTGTAAAACTAGCTCCATAACTAGTGGTTAACCAGTTGCAGGTAAGCGATGCAAAACCAGCTCCGTAACTACTGATGTATAGATGTTATCTTATTGTGGATAATCAATGTAGAACTAGCTTCATAACTAATGGGTAACCAGTCACAAGTAAGTGATACAGAACCAACTCTGTGATTTTATGCCTGAGGGTACCATATGACAAAAAAGTTAGTGATAGGCTATTTCATGTACGAAATTCATGACATTTTTAATGTTGTCACTATTTATTTGAACAGAAATTTGCGAAACTTGATTTCAGGAAGCATTTATGTTTCATATTAATATTGAATTATATGAATTGAGATGAGTTTGTTTTAAGGAGGTTTAAATTGTTAACTATGATTTGAATAGAAAATCTAGCACTCACTTAGCTCGTTTAGCTCACAATCTCTTTTTTGTTTTAAATGAAACCTAATAGGTGCACATTTAGGGGCTTCAGTAAAACGAGTAGTCAACTTCTTTGCATGCCACTGTGTAGACATTTTTTCCTTGTAAATGTTTTTTGGGGAACATTTTCATTTTCATGAATATGTTTTGGACTGTATTTTATGTTAAAAAAAAAGCATGTATATGAATGTTTTAAAGTTAAATGCATGAATATGTCTAATTTTTTTAAGATTATTGAAGTGATTGCCAAGATTTCTTGTGAATGGACTTAAAGTTCAAAATTTATAGTGTGGATTTTGAGATGATTATATAAGTGTTTTTAAACTTTTAAAGAAACTTGAAAATTTTGGGAAGGTCAAAATACAACCATTGTACTACCGAATTTTTTTTAAAACTCCACTACTTATGTCTTTTAATGTTAAGTTAAGGATTTTAGGTAAAAAGGGCAATAGGCTTAGCTCTATGAGATCCTTCCAGTTGACTTAAATATCGACTAGAGAGCCAACGTGGGGTGCTGAAAAGGCCACCTAGTCATTTCAAGATTAGAGCCTATTAATGTTAGTATTAGAGCTAGGTTTTGAAATAGGGTTGTCTTTATACATTTTATGATTTCATAACGTGTTTTTACATTGTTGTTGTGAATAGGTAACCTAGAAAGTTTTGTTATTTTTCATGCATCTGATTTTTTTAAAAAATTCCCAGTGTTATATAGTTTATCTTTGAGTTTATAACATTATGCACCGACGAAACCTTAGGGGTCCCAAAGTCATATTAGAGGCTCCAGCACTTAAAGTACCTTCAACATAGGAGTTCGAACATAGGGATGGATTAGTAAGTGTTTTTCCTTTATGAATTAACCCCATCGAAAATAGTTAAGACTAGCAAAATTGATAGTGGAATATTGATTTTAAATTGAATGAACAATACAATATAGGAAGTGGCATAGCGTAAACCGTGGGAGGCCCTAGTAATGTTAGGTAATTTGATTAAGTGTATTTGTAAGTTAAGCACAAAATCATTCGAGAGAGTAGAGATCCTGAAAGTGCCCTAATTTGGTTGGATTGGGATAAGAAGAAACATTTTAATTGGTTTGGTGATAGAAGTATGAGATAGGGAATTTCATTTAGTTAAAGGTCAGTCAGACCACCTACAATATCCAGAGACTCCTAAAAAATTAGGAGCTCAAAACTAGGGTTTAGTTAATATAGAAGGAGACCACTTGCATAGCTGGGGTAATTGTAGTAACCCAGCAGGATGTTGAGGATACATCTAATATGGTGATAGGTATATCAGTGATGAATATATTGAGATTGATCCTAGAACTATACACTTATATGTATTAAAAGATTTTGTTAGATATATTAGTGTGTAGTTGGAGCTTTTAGGGTTCCATTTAATAATAACTACTTTTATTAAAGCTACGCTAGTAGCGTAGAACGTTCATTGACGTAGCTAAATAGTAGTTAGAGTTAAACGCTCTCTAATGAGTTGATCTTAGTAGACATCCATAACTATGAAATCATACCAAGAAGGAAACTGACTAATAGTACCTTCTATCTATGTGGATTGCTTATAAAGGAAATTAGGATTGGTACATAAAGGAAGTTAGAAAAGTATTCAGCAAAAAATTTAGAATGCTCCCATTTCTTAGCATATCAGCCATGATAGCTAGAAAAGTACTAAAAAATTACTATACAAGTTATTCAGTTCTATGACTCAATAATTACAAAACTTTATGTAGATATTTAGCATTTTAATATTGGAAAAAATAATTTTTGAATATATCTAGAGGATGAAATTGCTTATTATGGTTGAATCCATTGAGGATTAATTATTGACACGAGTAATTAGTGACTGAATTTTGATATGACTAAATGTTATAACCTTATAGAGTGGTTGATTATAATAAATATCAATCTTAACACAAAATTTTATTTTTAAGGTCAATTCTATTTTTGATTGTAAGGTAATTTATGGATTCGTACAAAATAATGTTATAGATGATATTATGATGGAATCTTTAATCAGGACTGATGATTGAACATTATTTTTGGGAGCAGTGATTAGTTTGATGTAAACTTTTAATCATACATATATTGGTATATCGATTCTAAGTATTGAATATTTATTTTTAAAAATTTCTTTTGATGTAAATCAACTGTTATATTTCTTGAAAATCAAATAAGTGAAAATGGTAGTAAATTTTTCAAAGAAATGTGATTGATAAGTTTTGATCCATAATGGAGAATTGCCTCATTAGATTTTAGAGCTATTATTTTGTAAATAATCAAAATTGGTGATTGGGAGAATGATAAGAATTAAGTGTGAGACCTTTGAACAAGTATGACATAGAGATGGTTAAAAAAATTTAGAAACTAATAAAGTGCCAAATTAAGTTCTGGGGTACCTAAAATCAAATAAGTATTTTACGGTATTAGAAATGAAAAAGTAAAGATACGTTTAATAAACAACAGAGTAGCACAATGGAAGTGTGTGGTATACTTCCTGTTTGGAGAGATTAAGTTTTGATAAGCTCAAAATTGCATTATAAGTTAGTAAAATTTAAACTCTGAGGTAACTAAATTGTTTTTATATGAATAGGCATTGAGTTAGTGTCTGAAGATATGATCTTAAATGATCTATTTGCTTCCAAAGATATGATAGGAAATGACAAAAGTATAATAAATAATTCACTAGTGATTATGGATTTGAGATTCGAAAGCTAAGGTGTCCATATGGGGGATAAGAAATGCCAAAAAATATTATTGAGTTATGTTTATAATTAGAGATAATGAGAAAAGAAATGTTTATTATCCAAAAGTATACACGAACAATTATTTTATGGAGAACTCTAAGCAAAATTTTTATTAGTACTAATATACGTAAATGTGAATCATGATAGTGTTAAATGGATGGTTTAATGTATGGATAGTTTCATAAAGTTGTGAATAAATTGATTATTAGTGAGAAAGTAAAAGAAATAATTTAGCAAAAAGAGTTTCATGTGAAGATAAGTTGCAAATTCTGAGGGCATTTTATTGAGAAGTAATGTTACATTGATGTTAGGTAAAGAATTGCATGTTCTAGACATGGCTGAAATTAAGAAAAAAATTCAGATTAAGTCACTCTCTAGTGTATGCTATACATTTGAGGAGCATAAAGAGGCATCATAACTTGAAAGTGCATTATGATCGACAAGGTTTGAAGAGGGTGATAGCAAGATATATGTTCAAATGCTTGTAAAATCAATAAGTCAAGGTTGAGAGCCAAAGGAATAATAAAAATTACTCAACCACTCCCTATTCAAGAATGGAAATGGAAGCATTTTATAAAGGACTTTATGATAGCAATTTCGCAGAATCTAAGCAAATATATAGTATATGGGAGATAAAGGATTGAATTAAAAAATTTCTGCCTATTTCCTAACCATCCAAGGTAGGTATCCTTTTGATAGATTAATCAAGCTGTAAGTGATTGGAAGTATATAGTTACGTAAAGTGTTGGTATATGATGATGAGATAGATAAAAAAAATTAGTTGGGCTAAACTAGTTTAGATAACCACAAGTACGATTACAAAAATTTTTGGGTTAAAGTGATAGTACCTAAAATCGACAACACAACTAGGTGTAGAAATAGAGGAAGAATTTGGGTTTAAAATGGAAAAATCAATGGATTTTTGCAAATATCATCATGGAACAGAATAGTTAGTTTTAGACAATATGACAAGTTAAGCCCACGACATGTTAGGCCCTATGAACTGATTGACGGAGTGGAAGCACAAAGAATGGATATGAAGTCAATATCCATATTTTGACATGACTAAGTTTGTTTAAAATTTTGAGGATGAAATTTCCATAAGGGTGGAAAATTTGTATTATCTTAGTTTGATTATTGTACCATATACTATATTGCATATGTATTTTATAAAGTATGCTTTATTTATCGTATATGAGAGTAATTTAAGCATTTAAATGTATTATTGAGGTTTTACTAGAGATCACTGATAGACCAGAGATGGTTCTGGAGTTGATTAGAAATTTCTTGAAATTTTTCTAAAGCCACGAAAAGTTATGGATTGAGTCCGAGCAATCTTCAAAAGCCCTAAAATGTGCTTTGGAGATTTAGGTGACACCTTTGTATAAAATCTGAATAATTTTGGTGACATTAAGTGATTTTCGAATTCAAACAAAAAAGTTATCGAACAATTTTGAAATCAATGAAAAGCTTCGAAATTAGGATTGAGTCTATAGGAATTGAAATAGATCAAAACGGAGGTTGTTTAAATAGAATTCAGGAAATCCAAAATTATTGGACTAAAATGACTTTTTGGAAAATAATGGGTATTGATGATTTTTAAACCCATTCAAAATTTTTAAAAACTTCCAATCAATAAGTATTTACCCTAATTAGAGTATTTCATGGAAATTTGATCATAAGACAATTATAAAATATTTTCAGGATTTAATTCAGTTAGTTGGTGAATTAAAAGCAGTAAGGGGCAATTTGGTCTTTTTTAGTCATTAAGGGCAATTTGTTCTTTTTACATGATGTTAGTAGATTGATGAGTCATTAGAGGTGACCAACGAGAAAATCAAATGTATGTGATGTGTCATTAGTGATGACAAATAGGAAGGTGACATATGTAATTCATTAAATGAGTTTAAAAAACAAAACTTAAGACATTTTGCTTCATTTTGTGAGACTATCATGAGAGTGCCATTAAAGAGCCCAAAAACTAAATAAGAGAGAAGCAAGAGTGTGTTTTAACCATTGATGAGAAAAAGGAAGGAAGAGAGAGAACAAAAGAGAAAAGAGAAAGGAGAAGAAAGAGTTACCCTTAGGCCATGGAAAAATGATCCAAAGAATTTTTCATGCTTTTCCGCCTACAAAAAAGCTTCTAACAAGATTTCATACCTATCCAAGTGAAGAGGAAGAAGAAAATGGGTTGGTAAGCTTACTAATCTTATTAAAAATTTTGATTTGTTGGGTTATAGGTTAGATTTGGTTTTGATGGTGTAAATTGCAGCTTTTTGATATAATATCAAAGTTTTATTACATTAGAAGCAATTGGGGGAAGAAAATCAAGAAAACCTAATATGTGAAGCCTTGGTCAAACTTGGTCAAAGCTGAGATTTATTGCCTAAAATATTTTATTTTGTCATTTGATGACTTAAGGTTTACGAATGACAATAGGAAAGTTAGTTTAATGATGAAAGAATGAAAAAAACCATGGAAATGATTAGAAGAGTTTTTGGCCAAGTTAAGGGTTTTTGATGTGTTATGATCCAAAATTTTATTTTGATGTTTTATAATGTTTATAGCATGATTTTGATGCTAATGAAGTAAAGAAATGAAAAATAATTGACTTAGAGTTGGTTTTGGTTGAAATTCGACCTAGAGTGCTTGATTTTGTAAAAACTTTGTTAATGAAATTTTATGACTTAAATGTGTGTATTAAAATGTCATGGAAGTGAATTTGAATTGGTTTTAAGTGTAAGAAATCAACTGGAATTAAATTGGAAGAGTTTAACGTGTAATATGTTAAGTTTAGCTTAAAAGCATTTTTAGTATAAAAGAATGGTTATAATGTAATGACCATGTGAATGTGATTAAGGATGGTCATCAAATGTATTTGTGACATTGGAATTATTAAATGAAGTGTTATGCTTTTATTTGGAGAAAAATAAGCAAATAGAGTATATATGGAAAGTAATGAAGTTGACATGGTTTATAGCGTATTTGATTGAAAAATGTGTTAAAGAGTTGAATGTATTAGTATTAGGTTTTCAGATCGAAAAATGAAACCAATTGACGGATTTTGAAGTGTTGAAAAAGAAACTAACAAGTTGTGAGTGTATTTTAATTGTTTTATATGACTAAATTATTTGTAAAATAATTAATGACATTTGAGTGTTCTTTAAATTGATTTTATGCAAATGGTTTCATGAAATGAATGTTCACGTTAAATTTTATGCAAATGATATTTTATAAGTAGATATTGTTAGCATAAGTGTATGCTTTGGCAATATATGAGTTTTAATTTGAAAGTTAAATTTTATATGATTTGGATTAACATTGAATTAATTCAATTATGAATCCTCCCATACTTGATTTAGAAAATAAGATGATTCATAAATGTAAGAGTTGCTTTTGTCTATGATACATGGCTAGGTATTATACATGTTATTATACCATTATATTTATAGTGGTTAATCTATTACGGGTAAGTGATGTAAAACCAGCTCCGTAAATAGTGGTTAACTAGTCACGAGTAAGCGACACAAAACCAGTTCCATGAATTGTTACGAGTAAGTAATGCAAAACTAACTTTATAACTACTGGTCTATAGCAGTTGACATGTTGCGGGTAAACAAAGTAGAACCAGCTCCTTAATTAGTGGCTAACCAGTTAGGGTTAAGCGATATAAAACCAGCTCTATGACTTTAGGCCTAGTGTACCATATGGTAAAGGAATTATTGGGTAAGCTATGTTGAGTAAGAAAAGTCATGTAATAATAATGCCACCACTATTTGTTTTTAAAAGTGATTTGAATGGTACCGTATGGTACTAATTCTAGTGGTTGGAATATTTTCAGTATAAAGTTTTCAAAAAACTTATTGCCATCACTATTTATTGTTTAAGGCTATGTTTGGTTGGACGTAAGGTTTTTAATGGAATAGAATGATTTATAATGGAATCAAATGTTAATGGATGCAAAGTTAGAAAATTATTGTTTATGTAACACCCACATACCCCCTGGAATCAAATGTTAATGGATGCAAAGTTAGAAAATTATTGTTTATGTAACACCCACATACCCCCTAGAAAGATACTTAGGTACTATAAACAAAAGATTCAAAATAAACCAAAACATACCAAACACATTTTTAGAAACTCAAGGAACAACATTTCATTCATTTTTGATTGGATCGTATTTAGAACATAATTTATACATGGTACTTATTATATACAAGCCTTAAATCCAAAACCAAATTATATTAACGTTATTACAAACCATTTACATCAAAATACAAGACATTAACTGCATCACAAAAGCAAACTCATATGTACATCACGTCAAAACAAAACACATCTTTCTTTGGCCATTATGGATGTCTTTGTCCCAATCTTTAAACCTTCTTATCAGAACCTACATGGAGGGAAAACCATCGTGCGAAGCATAAAGTTTAGTGGGGAATAACTAAACAAAATATGATTTGGCGATTATTTTCTACTAACCGTATGACATTCACTTATACAGAATCAGATCACATTTCAAACAATTTTTAATTATGCATATAAAAGTGAAATCCAATCAATATGTATCTCAGAAGAGAATATGTCAAATCACAATAGGATATATTTGCTTCAGAGCAAAACTTATAATTATCATAACATAATATCCAAATTTCAGAACTGAACTTTAAAGTACCAGAACAGAACTTGTCTGTATATTATATTAGAATAAAATTTAGTTATTTCAGAACAAAGATTAATTATATCATAACTGAGCATGTAAAAAATACAAAACAAAATAGCCTACTAATCCTTTTTACAGAAGTGGGTAACGGGATTAGAACAGAAAATACCATGTTTGGCATCTGAAATAAAAGACACAAAAGTGTCTAAAATCTAAAGACACCGGAGTGCCTGGTACAGAAGACACCTTAGTTTTTGGTTATAAAAGACACCTTAGTGTCTAATTACAGAAGCATTTGTTAACCTTTCAAGGCATATCTATTTGTCCACGACTAGGGCTCAGTAGTTTTAAAACAAACGATTTTAGATTTCAGAATTTTATGCAAAAGATGAAGAACAACTTATGTCTTTATTCTATTTTGCTCCAAATGGCCTTATTCATTGACATTTGATCAAACATAGCATACCTTTTAAATAAAAATATGTGTAATTATGCTTCAATAAAAGTGTTGAGTCATCTCACATTATGTATATGCACACAATTAGAAAGCACTTCTAATATAACCCCAACTATCAAACTCCTCGGACAACTAATGGTCCGAAATTATCACAATATTATCACATAAATTCCCATTTCACAAACATTCATATCCAATTCGTAATACATAATCCTTAGGAACTCATTCATTTATGATCACATCAAGTAATTCAACATTGTATTCATCATAATTAAACCATACATCCTTTATATTACCATCTTCATTAATAATGCGTACTTAAACTAACTATTACTCAATTACTTTGGATACCAATTTAAGTTCAAGCACACCTTAAACAAGTCCATTTAAGTCCCATTGTACAAAATAAATTAACTGAACCTTATATAGTTCATCAATTACACACAAACCCATTTTTTCACCTTCCTTATTATTTCACACACTTGTGAGATAAGTGACCCGAAACCTTCAAATAGTTGTTTTCACAGGATAGGTTTTTGGATCAGTTTGTATGGCTATTCTGACCTAGAAACTGACGTTTTTATACATTATGTTATGCTATACAAATGTTCCTCTATGTCTTAAGTTTGAAATGAAACATACTTAATTCAATTTAGTTTATTATTCTATGAGTTATACCCAACATACTACATATTGTTCTCAACCGTGGACAACAACCAAAACGTAACTTCAAGTTAAATTTCAAAACCATAGTATAAATAAAATTTGATTCCTTCATGAAATTTGTAGATAAATGTATCTAGTTTCATTTGAATTTAAAATCACTCCATTTTTTTATCTACAGATCAAGATATGGCTGAACTACTAAATTCTATTCAGAAGTCAAACCAGAATTATCATATAACCATCATTTTTCTATCATTCAATTCTTACCTTCTTAACACATATTCATGCCAATTCAAATATCATAAAACTTGTATTAATACATACTATCAAGTTTAGAATTCCCTTACATGTTTAATTTCGAATTCCAACTCTAAAGAACAAGCCAATCTAGCCTTCCAAGCAAGCAAACACAATTCCAAATCAAGGTGACCAAGAAGATAGCAGGATAGAAGATCATATACTCTACTTCCTTGATGCAATATCTTATAATAATTCTAAGTGAAATTAAAGAAAAATTTAGAGTTAAGAGAGGGTGAAGGGATTTCGATGGTGATGCTTCAATGAAGGCTGCAGAAATTTCTAATATGACACCTAAGTTGCTAGGTGTCTTAATCTTAGTCACCAAAGCATTGGTCACACTTGTCCCCCCTTTTAAGCTACCATAAGTCACACATCTATTAGGCCATGTGTTACTGAATGAATGCTTCCAAGTGTCATTAAATGATTAGGCCATATGTCACTCCAAGATTGCTCCACTTGTCACTTAACCAA
>JANQBM010608543.1:0-16039 GCA_025594535.1 Erythroxylum domingense | reverse complement strand
TTATGAGACTCACTTTCTTTTATTAATGTTGTAACCGAGTGCCTTTATTTTTTTCTCATATCCTATGTAGATACTGAGCTATATTAGATAATGTCCCATATCCCTTAGTGGATACTGAGTACATTCACAATTGAGCCTAAGGCTCTGATCATAGTCTAAGCTTTAAACTCTCTTTCACATTCTGAGCTTTAAGCTCTTTTTTTCTGTGGCTACTCTGGTCACAACAGCCTCTATGTTTCATACATTCATGTAATGAAATGCATCACATATATTCAGTCAATTAAAAGTGCTCAAAATCTCATAATCATATTTGCCTTCATATGTCATCGGACCTTAGTCTGGCATTCAACATTTATGATGAGGATACACATATTTCATTCATACACACATTCACATTTTTCTTCAGAACTTGGTCCAGCATTTAACATTTATGTTGGGAAAACACATATTTCATCAAATTCATATACAAGGAGCACTTCCAATGTTCTTACATTTATCAAACTCCTCGGACCATTAATGTCCGAAATTATCTCAATCACAATCACATTCACATAAGTGGTAATTTCATGCAGAAATTGAAAATAAAAAAAATAATGAAATGAGACCATCTAGGTCGACTCACAGTACGCCCCATATTAACATTTGCTTCCAAGATCTGGAACCATCTGGATGCAGACATTTTATCTTGCACATCAATATGATGTGATACACACATTGCACACACATTAATAATTGCATAATCTTAAGTATTCATTTATGCACAAATGTGTATATGGACTATGTACAATGCATGCTCAATGACAATCCCAGGTATCACTTTATTATTCTCGTCATGTAAAAATTCATATTTCCAAACTCAAATAAGTATCATTTATACTAATGGTTTATAACTCAATAAAACCATTAAAAATCAAATTTCATAATTACTTGGTCAATTCAGATTTCTTTTTTCTATAACAACTTTTGGGTCAACTTCCCTTGTTTCTTTTGACCAAGAAAATGAAGTAATTTGAAGATACTTTCTCCTATAAAATTATTCTCCTATCTCTTAATTTCTAATGACACCAAGATCATGCAATTTGGTTTAGTATTCTATGAGTTATGCTCAAAATACTACAGACTAAGCATATTTGAAACTTTGGCTTGTACCTGATCATGCCGTCAGCTTATACAACTCATATATCTCAATTCACATATTAAAAAATTATGAACTTTATTTCAGTTGAAATATAAGAGAATAAAATACAAATTTTATGAAGAAACTTTTATCTGATTCAGCCTACATCAATACAGTTTATTCGATAACAACAGGATATGATTTCTGTCTTGGGTAGTGTTATAGCCTAAGCCAAGACTCGATTTCAAACCAAATTTTGAAATTCTTAGAGATAGAATTAAAAATCTATTTCTTTAGACAATTTGTATCCTATATCTCTAGTTTACTACAAATCAAGAATAATTCTATTTGGATAACTACATCACAAGTTATGTGTAAAACACAGAAGCATCATCAGTGAACATGTTGCTGCTACATTTTCCAGCACTCATCTTCCAATTTTCTAGATTTTACACCTAACACAACTTGTACAAAGATCACTTTTCCTACTTCATTACTCTTCATTCTTAACTCCATTTCAACTCAATATGATTCATAAACCAATGGATGACATATATTTAATCATTACCCTAAAAAAATAGACCATACACATTTACCCATTCATCATTAACTTCCTACACATATTCAACTTCATTTCCACTTTCATTTCACTTATAAGTATCACCTTAATTCTTCCCATTTTAAGATACCACATTACTCCCTTTCTTTAGCTCTATAATCATTTTATTTCATCATAAAACACCCAAAGAGATTCACATTAATTCATCAAGAAAACAAAACAAAATTCCATTACGTATCCAGTTTTTTGCACTTTTTCTAACACACAGTACTCAACTTCAATTCAAAATTCAAAACTCTTAAAGACAAAATTTGAATTTGATGTCTTCATGAAAAATGTATCCCTATGTATCTAATTTAATTCAAATGAAATATAACCTCATTTGAATATCTATAGAACAAGTTATGGCTAAATTACAGATGCATAATCGGTGGAAAATGTTACAGCTAACATTTTTCCAGCACACTTTAAACACCATTATTATCTCTAAACTTTCATCCTAGTTCTTCCCTTTTCAAGACACTACACTTTCCTTTTCTTTAAATTTAAATCTAAATCTAATCTGTGTCTAAAACAGACAATGATCCATGTTTGTATCCATTAAAATCAAAACATAACAATGTCCATTCACAAATAAGTTTTTCTGCACTTCTTTCTGCATCCATTAAGGATTCATTCTAACTCTAAATCATCGTTATAACAACTTATAGATCATTAATCATCATACATGTAAAAGCAAGACATTAATCTACCCACAAAACTCACTCACGTTTTTTCATATACCCATCCTCAATTTATGAACATTTAAGTTCTTACTATCATCAAATCATGTTTCAGTCTTCAAATCAAGAAGAGTGATGCTTATACTTACTTGATTTACCCAAGGCTTCTTCAAAAGTCTCCAAGAACCCTAGCTCCTTCTACATATATGAAAATCAATTTTCAAGGTAAAATGGGTTGGGTCTTTTAGCAACAAGAAGAGGGAGGCAATGAATCTTGAAGAAGCAAGTTGAAAGAGTTGAACAAAAGTTAACATGATGAGGGTGAGAGTGGATGTCGTGGGTGAAGAAGAGAGAAATGAAGAAAATGAAGATGGAGATGAGAGAAGCATATGTCGTATTTAGCAAGTGAAAGACCGAAAATATGGTATTCCACTTCATAAATTTGTGATTTAAATAAGTGGTGTGGCAAGTAACAAGTGTCACTCTCTCAAGGTCTCTTCTTGATCTTTCAATGAGCTCGTCCAATTGATTCCAATTTCTACTCCATTTTTCTCCCAAATTTCAATTAAATATGTCATAAAATTCCAAATTCATTTATAAAATTTTCCACCGCCATTTGACTCATAATTCTACTTCTTTTCATCAATTGTTCTACCACTTGGCATTTTTCTTAATCCAAAAATACCCCGAAACGTTAGAAAATTCTCAAATTTCACCAAAAATTATAAATCAATAGATATACTCTCCAAATCAATTTTTAACACATATAATTCACAATTCCAATTATAATCACATTTATAGATCAATTATACCCAGAATATGTTAATGAATGCATGTATAGTCATTCCAATGTGTGTAAAAATTCAAATTCACATGTGTATATGCTAACATTATGCATGAGCATAAAATGCATTTTCTTAATCTCTCTTTGATCTCACATATACCGAATTTTAGGGATAGAAACGGGATGTCACACTAAGCGTATAGAAATCAAGCATCATTTTCTTAAATATCATGTTTTAGAAGGTATCATTTATCTTTTGCATGTTAATATTGAAAATCAAGTAGCTAATATCTTCAATAAACCACTTTCTGAAGATAGATTTTGCTTGTTGAGAAATGAGCTTGGTATGCGCAAACTATCTAATATTATATGTGTTTGAATTTTCTATGCTACTTCTCTCTGCTAACATTAGCATGATCCTTCTTCTTTAGAAGGCTCCCCTCAAGTTCAAGACTTTTTTCTTAGTATAGTAGTTTCCTTCTAGTTTAGAAGGCCCCTTCATTTTAGAAGACTCCTTTCGGTTTAATAAAGCATATTACACATGTCCCAAAAAGGAAATCATTTATGGCGTCGTTTTAACTTTTTAAAAAGAGCGTGCAATTCTGACAAATAGCTGAATAGAACTAAAAGAAGAGATGCAGACAATCGCACTTCCTCTTTTGGCTTGTACGACTGCCTATACTTATAATCATAATCATTATCTTTCTAAAAAGTGTTTCCGTTGCACCCTAACTTTCTACCTTCTCTCTATTTTTCCTCTCTACACCTAAACTTTCTACCTTCTCTCTGTTTTTCCAATCTGCACCCAAACTTTCTGACTTCTCTTTATTTTTCCTCCAACCTTAATGACAAGAACGAAATCAAAGGGACAGAGGAAGACTGTGGTTTTAAATTCCAGCCATGAACAAACTCTCATTTTTTATTATTCTTCTCTATCTCCACTAGTAGGCTCTTTGAATACTCCTACTAAGCCTATCTCTATTTCCTCTAAGCCCCAAACTTCAGAAACGCACTTTTAAGAAACTCTAAAGGAAAGAAAAAGGCAAATTTTGGCTATGTAATCACTAGAATAAGACTCAGACTCTTCCTTTAAAAGCAATGAACCCTCAATCGAACAGTAATTTATATCTAACTCTAGTGGAGAAGAAGGAGAAAAGAAAGAAGAAGAAGCAAACAAAAGTAGAAGATTCCTTGAGTAAGGGGAAGCAAACAAGAAGCGTAAGATTTCATATACCCTTCCTTACTCTAACTACTCCTACTCCTTCCATGATAAGTGTAAATTGCATCATGTTTTAGGGCATAGTTTGATGTGTGTTTATCCATTAATCTGGTCATTTAGTATGTGTTTAGGTTAGAATTGTGTTAGATTTTTTAATTATTTGTGTTTTAAGTTTTTATGGGTTAGTATAAGCTTTTAAACTTAAATATTATATCTTTGAGGTACTTTGATGTGTTTGCTAGTGTTTCAATATCAAAGTGTGGAGGATTTTTGGAAGACATTCGTGCTAAAACAATGACCCATGATCATGGTACAATAGGCCACAGTCCTGGCCTACGTAGGGCAGATGTGTAGCCACTCCCAAACTTTGCGTTTCAAGGGATTTTTTGGATCTTTCTGACCTTCCAAAAACTCGAGTTCAACCCTAAACACAAAAGAACATAAATATAACAAAAATAATAGAAAGAAGGAGCTTTACATTCAGCCACTCTTGGAAAGAAAAAGAAGAGAGAGAGAGAGAGAAGAAGAAGAGGAAGAAAGAGGAAGAAGAAGAAGAGGAAGAAAGAGGAAGAAGAAGTAGATCCCATGTGAGACCCGATTGTTTCATAGAGAGAGATCCCATGCAAGACCCGATTGTTTATTAGAGAGCTTTAGAATTAATTAAAATTTTGGGTAATTTATGAATTGAGAATTGCAAGTTCCGTAATTCGGTTAGCGTTTACAATTTAAGATTTAATGGATATAACCCGAGAGAGAGTAATCAACCATACGACTGTCTAGAACTGACATACTGTGGACACATAAATGGCTAGATTAGTATTAATGATAGGTATAATCCCCTCTCTTATAACTTGATTAACTCTCTTAATGGATTTCCATTGTGACCTGTGTGACGGTTTAGTTTAATTCTGTTTTGCTGAAATTTTCACTTTACAATTCTTAAATCAAATTCTCTTATTTACTTTCAGTTTTCAATTATGCAGTTTTTTTTCTTTTTTTTTCTTTTTTTTTAGCCTTAGATGACTTAAGATTAGGTTAGTACCCTCCTCGTGGGATCAACCCTTCAATACTAGAAAGCATGACCCATGTGCTTGTGGTTATTCAGGGTTTCATAAATTGTAAAACTTGCTCAACAAGTTTTTGATGTCATTACCGAGGAGGTGTAAATTAGTTTAATTTTTGTAGTTTAAGGTTTTTCACGCATAAAGTAGACAACACATCAACTTGGATATCACCAAACAACAATGGGGATTTTTAAGAGTTGAATGCTAAAAAGAGATGAAAAGAACGATGGTAGAGGAAATACATCATGGACAGTGACGGACCTTTATAGACATTATGAGGCCGCAGCTCAGTGCCCATCGGCAAGGGATTGCATAAACACCGATGTAAGAAAATATCTTTAAGATCAAACCATCACTGCTAAACATGTTGCGAACCAACGTACAATTCTAGCCAATGAGGATCCCAATGCTTATTTAGCTAATTTCTTAGACATTTGTGACACCTTCCTATATATTGGGATATTAGAGGATGCTGTTAGGATGAGGCTCTTTCCCTTTACACTTACGGATCAAGCCAAGGCTTGGTTAAATTCTCTCCCTCCATCCAACATCACAACCCCGGAGTAGTTGGTTCGAGTTTTTCTAGATAGGTATTTCCCTTTAAACATTATAACAAGACTAATAAAGGAAATTATCAATTTCCAACAAAATGACAGGGAGTTTTTATATGAAGCGTGGGAGCGGTATAAAGAGTTGCAAAGGAGTTTTCCTCATCATAACCTACCCAACGAATTCATATTACAAACCTTCTACACTAGAGTTAATCCACCCACAAGAAGCACTATAGATGCAGCTGCTGAAGGATCACTCATGAGGAAAACAATTGAACAAAGTAGAAAACAATTAACCTTTTGGGACCCAGGAGGAATGATTGTTGTTGTAAATTCAATGACAACATTGCAAGTTGAGATTCACAACCTAACCAAGCAATTGAATAGCCTGAAAGCCACCTCTTCCTCTCCAGTCATAGTAATGCAGCACGAATATAAGTCATGTAGACAAGAGAGCAATATCACAACTAATTGCTTCTCAAAGAAAAAAACAACGTGGAGTAATTCAAATTTAATAGAGCACAAGTTGGTAAGGGAGATAGCAATCCTTATTCCAGCACATACCAGTCAGGGTAGCATAACCACCCAAATTTTCATTGGTCTAAGAATACTAAGATTCAGTTTAGAAATCAAGGGTCACATAGATTTCAATAGGACAAATACAATGACTATGATTCCAAACTGGACAAGATCATGGATAAGCTTATAATTATGGATGAGGCCCAAAAGAGGTTAAAAGGGTAAATTGATCAAGTATCAAGTATCAAGTGGAGCAGCTTGCCAATATGTTATCTACAAAAAGTGGGGGAAGTCTTTCAAGCAACACAGAAGTATATTCAAGAGAGCAAGTTAAAGCTATCATACTTGGGAGTAGCAAAGAGTTAGGAGAACCAATAGATAGACCAGCTGAAACCCACTCTGAAGAAGATCAAGAGAAGCAAGAAAAGGATGAAGAAAAAAATAAGAACCCTCCCTATGTCCCTCCTCTGCCTTGCCCACCAAGAATACCATTTATAAGAGTTGATGATGTTAAATATTCAAAGAAGCATGAGGAGAAGAACAGATGACCACGGATATTGAGTTTGAAGACGTTATAAAAGTCTCTATTTGTGAAGCAAAAGAAAACAAAGAAAAGGGAGTGACTAAGGAAGAATAAGAGCAGGTCCCCTTCTCACTAGGCAAACTGTTGGATTCCATGGAAGATTTAGGGAGTTCTGTTATTCCTTTTTTTTGTTGACAATTTGCTCAAAAAAAGGAAATTACTGAGCTTAATTGATTTTCATAATTTTATCAATATTTTCCTTCTAATTATTTTGAAATTTGTAGCTTACTTACAAAATTGATGTTGAACGAAAAAGGTGGAAGCAAGACGCTCATAATTGATTTGGGCTAAGCTTCCAAGGATACAAGGTTAAGCTAATGACCCTAAATTAACACGTTTAGTAGTTAGATTTAAATTATTGTGTAGTTAGGTTTGTTTTAAATTCTAAAATAAGTATTGAATGATTTGGAATGGTTTGGATTGCTAATTCTTTTACTCTCTTGAATCACTTATAAGACAGGGAAACAATCTCGATGTCAAGCGAATTTGATCTCAACACTATCGCCATCACCACCTCCATCACCATAAATGGTTTCATGTTCCTTTTCTTTTCATTTTTATTTGTATTTTTCTCTTTTTTTTGTTTATTGTGTTTTATTTCACCCTGGTGTGTTTGTGTACCCTTTGCATATTGAGGGAAATATATTGTTCAAGTGTGGGAAGGGTTGTGTGTTTTTACTTTGAGTGTGAATTTTTGCATATTATATGATAGTTTGTTTAGGATGCATAATGTGAATTGGGTGAATGCATCAATGGCTAGGACTTAATGGGATAGATTTAGTCTTAAACATAGTCTTTTAGACTATGAAGATTTATTGCCTTGTGATATTAGTGACCGAAGTTACTTAGGGCTAAATATGATGGTTAATTAGGATACGATGTTAATCAATTCACCCTAGAAAATTTCCATACTCATTTATAATTATAGGCCAATCAAATAAGTGGCATTATTAGTATATTTTCATGAGAATGATTAGCTAAAGCAATAAAATAGGCAAAATTTTGTCTTAAAAAAAAGTTGTATAATTTTAACTAAAATAACTATTCCACTAGCCTTCGAGATATGAATAGAGCTAGTACCCAGTTGAGAATATGATGTAGTTGAATAATCGGATCGACAAGCATTACAAATGTGTGCCTTCGTGTAAAAAGGTTATAATGACATTTCAACCAAGCAGCTTAATAACAACATGACTTAGTTGAGTAACGGGATCAACATTCATCACAAATGTTTGCCTCTGCTTAAAAAGACAAGGTTCATGTCCTTAAAGAAAAATCAACAAAATGAATGTTTTCAAAAAAACTAACCAAATTTATTAGTAGCTTAATTTTTCATAAAAATCTACTAAGGAATAACTACACTTTTGTTTTGACATAATGATTATCAATGTGTGTGTACAAGTGATAGAGGTGAATAGACTCAAAATTAAAATTTTGATTAGTTTGTATATTTAGTACAAGGTGCTTAGATGCTGATTTTGCCTGTTAATAACTTAGAACGACTTGAATGATTGTGTTTATAGTTAAATTTATTTTGCTAAGTTGAAGCCATTATTGTATATGCATATTTTTTTCTTATGTTGTTTATTGTTTTGTTTGCTTAAGGACAAGCAAATGTTTAAGTATGGGGATGTGATAAATGTAAGTTGCATCGTGTTTTAGGGCATAGTTTGAAATGTATTTATCCATTAATTTGATCATTTAGTATGTATTTAGATTAGAATTGTGTTAATTTATTAATTATTTGTTTTTTAAGTGTTTTATAGGTTAATACAAGCTTTTGGGCTTAAAAATTATGTTCTTAAGGTACTTTTATGTGATTGCTAGTGTTTCAGGGTCAATATCGAAGAACGAAGGAGTTTCAAAAGACATTCGGGCCTAAACAACAGCTCACAATCATGACACAACAGGTCACGATCGTGACAGAAGGCTTAGATGTAGGCCACGATCATGGCCTGCATCAGGCAGACGCATAGCCACTCCCAAACTTCTCGTTTTGAGGGATTTTTTGAACTTTTCAAACCCTAGAAAAACCCGAGTTCAACCCTAAACACAAAAGAACATAAATAGAACAAGAAGAACAGAAGGAAGGAGCTTTACATTTAACCACTCTTGGAAACCCAAAAGGGAGAGAAAAAGAAGAGAGAGAGAAGAAGAAGAAGAAGAAGAAGAGGAAGGAGGAAGGAGGAAGAAGAAGTGGATCCCGACACCATTGCTCCCAGGATTAGGTCTATCCTAATGCCACTACCTTCCCGATTTATCTAACCTAAGTTCCAATTTCTCTTCATTTTCTTTTTCATTTAAATGTGTAAAGTTGAGATAGATTATATGGAAATGAATTTTGGGTTATTGATAATGTTCTAAACTCTTCTTCGAGATTTTACTTTCTAAGTTAATGTTGATTTAGTTATTTTGTGTTTATTGATTTGGATGTTGTGACTTATTAATGTATTTGCATGTTTCGGTAACAAACTGAGAGGGAAAAAATGACTAGATCAGATTTATAAGAGTTAGGCAATCTACTTAACCACTTAATCAATCTAGTCGGTAATTTCATGGAGAGAGATCCCATGCAAAACCTGATTGTTTATTAGACAGCTTTAGAACTAATTAGAATTTTGGGTAGTTTATGAATTGAGAGATTGTAAGTTCCATAATTCGATTAGGGTTTACAATTTAGGATTTAATGGTTGTAACTCGAGAGAGAGTAATCCACCCTACGACCATCTAGAACTAACATCCAGTGAACACATAAATGGCTAGAATAGCATTAATGATAGGTAAAATTCCCTCTCTCATAACTTGATTAACTATCTTAACGAATTTCCATGGTGATCTATGTGATTACTCAGTTTAATTATGTTTTGTTGAAATCTCTGCTTTACAATTCTTGAATCAAATTCTCGTATTTGCTTTTCGTGTTCACTCGTGCAATTTTTTATTTCTTTTTATTCTTTTCTCTAAGCCTTAGATGACTTAAGATTAGACTAGTACCCTCCTCATGGGATCGACCCTTCAATACTACAAAGTACGACCCGTGCACTTACGATTATTGAGGGTTTTATAAATTGTAAAACTTGCTTAACATTCCACTACTCTTAAAACTGATCCTAAAAATAAGAAAGTTCCTAAAGTGTGCTAAATTGTAAACGATGATGGATCATATGAAGAACCAGCTTCGTTAATAAGGAGACCGTGGACTGGAGAAAGTATCGTAAAATAAGGTCTACACGAAGAAACTACTAAAGTATAAAATAAAGAAGAAGAAGAATTAAAGAAAAGAAAATTATAGGAAATAAGAAAAGAAAAAACATTAGGGATGAACTAATGTTTGAAGAACCCTTGTTTGAAGAAATCCTTAAGGCCAAGAAAAATAAATCAAAGAAACTTATTATACTCCAGAAGGGAAAACCCTCATCTCTGGTAAAATAGTTCCAATTAATGGAAGCAGAAGCATGGTACAAAATGCGCTACAAAAAGAGAAAGTTGGTAGTAGGAGGCATCTTGCCTCCTAACCTATTTGATGATATTGGTATTCTCATCAAACGTTTCTTTCTTATTGTTGATTGGGAGAATTTTTTAAATTTGGACGAAACAGTGTGTGATGAATTGGTAAGGCGTTTCTACATATACATAAGAAGAGAAGAAATGGATGGGAAGCTGGCAATCATCTCGTGGGTACGTGAGTGCAAGATCTTGGTACAGAGGAAATCTTGGGGAACATTCTGGGTTTAATTCCAGTCGTTAAGATTGATGTTCCCTATCACAAGTAGGACATTGTTGACATTGATCTAGGGGAGGCTGTGGACTTTATATGTCTGCATATTGAGAAAGCCCATGAAAGGAGACCCTTGTATAGATACTTAGACCTATTGCTAAGATGTCTTACATCCATTTCAATTACTTCAATTTTTTCAAGGAGTAGCTCAGTAGAGAGGTGCAGCCTTGTGGATACGTATATGGTCTACAATCTTTTGAAGGGCAATAAGATGAACCTCCCAACATTGATTCTAAAGTTTATAGTGGATAAGGGAAGTCACATAAATACCACTGGTGGCCTATCGTACAGGATGTTGTTGATCAAGATTTTTGCTTATTTTGGAGTGCCTTTTGACAACTTGAATTGGTATTAGCTTGCAAAGTTCCATTCTTTAATTCCTTATCAGTTCGGTTACAAGCTAAAGGACAATGTGTAGGTAGATAAGAAAATAGAAAGAGTAGCAGATCTTTTAGGTCCTACCTTACAAAGTTAGCTCATGTTCCTCTCTAGAGCTCCAATGATCAAGTCCTTCAACATCTGAAGGAAATTCTTTCAAATCAAGAACAAATGTGCAACCAAATAGTCAAAATGAAAATTCAGATTTACATATGTTACTTAGAAAAAATGACTAATTATTGGCTCTGTTTTCTTGCTTAGTCTATTCCTGCATACTAATGATATTGTTTGATGCATTCCCTCTATTTCTTTTTGATAATGACAAAGGGGGAGAAATAGATATATTCTTCACTTGATTTCAATATTAACTTAATGTTATACTATGCTAAAATATTACTGAACTTATGAAGTTTAAATCTGTGATAAACAAATGATAGCCTCCTTCCTTTAGAAGTCAAGTTCCTTTTAATTATAACTGCAAGTAAAGTCTACAGGTATCTTTTGAAACTCTTTATTATTATTTAAATTTTGAAAATATATCTATTATTGTTTTATATCATCAAAAAAAGGGAGATTGTTAGCTCAAGGTTTACGATTAACGATTTTGATGATAATTGTATAATATTTCAAAATTCAAATTGAATTTAGTTTCTTGTACAATTAATGGTCTAATTCTCAAAAGAAAATAAAATTGTAAGAAATACACTTTTTTCGTGCAAGAACCTTCTTTATGAACTTACCTTATCGGAAATGGTTTTTCCAAAAGGATTTTACTAATTATGAAGGTCGTATATTAGCCCTATGATTATTGGAAGATTTTTGGCAAAGATGACATCGAAGTTATTTAGATTTAATTCCATCCAATTGACTAAGGATGCAAGTGAAGCAATGGTTAGTTGAAAGAAATGCCTACTTAAGGAAGAGCTATTGCTTTTGGGAAAGTAGATCAGACTCTTAAAATACACATATAGCATCAATTCTCTTGAAAGTGATATCATTGTCAAATCTCTTGTTCTTTAGAAAATGAAAGTTCGTTTTGAGAGAGACCATTGAAGCTCATATTGAGCATATTACATTTTTATCTGTTGAGAGCATGTAGAGGCTAGCTAAATACTACTAGTTTGAAAGGTTAAAGATCCTTGAAAAATATATACTCGTGAACTTGAAGAGGTTCATCAAATTACTACTTGGGATTTTAGTGAAACACTCAAGTTGGATATTTGGGAACTGAACGTGAGCTTGGGTTATAAGTCAAACCAGTATAAATCGAATGCATCATTCTATCTCTTCTCTTAAATTTTAAATTTTCGCAATATATTTTTTGCATTTTCATTTTGCAAGAGGCTCCTTCACTTTTAAAACATACTTCTTCTGTTTTTATATCGCAAGAGGATTTTTTTCAAAAGTTAGTAGGCTCCTATCAATTAAAAAGGCCACTTTCTTTTTCAGCGTTAACAGGCTCCTTTCAAATAACAAGGTCCTCTCGTTTTCAATGTTAATAGGAACTTTTTGAAAGTTTATAGGACCGACCTTCTATATATAAATCTATTTTGTTTAGTAGGATCTTATTGTTTTGAAATTTTCTTAATTTTTTTATACATGTAATTCACTCTCCTCTTGTGTGTGCTTATTTTATCATTAACAAACTATATTTCAAATATTATTAATTTTAACAATACTATCAAATACAAAAAATTCATCAAAATTCTCCTAAAAATTTATGAAAAATATGTAATACTCACTTTTTGCGACGACTTACGTAATCGTCGCAAAATGTTAGCACAATTGAGACGAATCTCATAAATAGTCACCATATGGGTTACCTCTGTGATGCTTCAAAAAGTTGTCGCCAATGTTATCAAATAAATCGTCGCCAAAAGTATACATTCTATGACAACTTTTTGTTATCGTCGCTCAATATTATGTTTATACAACCCTTGTGTGATGATTATACCAATCGTCACAAAAAAGAAAATTATTAGCAACTTAACATATATTTCAGTTGTTATTTATTCGAATCATTTACGACGCTTCCCCATAATTGATGCCAAGTACATTGATTTTCCCAACATCTTGCGACGATACTCCTGTTCATCGCAAAATGTTTTTGTATTGACGACGAAACTCTTTAAACGTTGTTAAACCTTAATCTTACTGCAACGGTAGTCAATAATCATCATAAAGTTTGTTCCCTTTATCGACATTTTAATAAACTGTTAAAATCATTTACTCATAGGGACGAAGTTGTAATTTATCACCAAAAGGTTATTTTTAGTGACGATTTAAAAATCGTCTCCAATTAAAACATAGTCAATAGATGGATCTGTTATAATGAATGCCATGTGTTAACGAAAGTGGGATAAATGGCTTACATAAGGTTTTATCTCTAAAATTTCTTAAGCTGCTCTATTATTGTAATTTGTGAGATCTATGGGGTCATTCTCTTGACAGAGTGACTTATGCTATTCCTTTTCTATTAACTTTTTAACAAAATTATTTACTTTTAAAAAATATTTTCCATACAATTTACAAATATATGAAAAAATTAATTTAGAATTCTCCAAAATTTTCGTACTAGGATTCATAAGATTCTCTAAATCATAAAAAAGATAACTATTAATTTCTTCTGACAATACTCTAATACCACGTGTAAGCATAATTTTTGATGAAATATGAGGATTTAAAAATTCATAGGCCTTACGTATGTTCATTCTTATTGAGAATTTTATTCCAATACAAAGATAGAGTTTTTGAATACCAACCTTTCTCCATTATTCAATAACGTGGAACGATTTCAGATATAAACTCTAATATGTCTCTTTCCTAAACTTTCTATCTCACTTTTCACATGTGATGATAATTTGTGAGTAGACAAAAACTTCTTAAACAAAGATAGAACCCCAACAAACTTAAAAATTTGAAAACTATCAATCATTTTTTAAACTTCTCATTATAATGGGCCAAAAGCTTAAAGGCACTTTAATACATTATTAAATCTCTTAATTATCCTTTAACACATAAGTCACTTAAAGGATTAATTTTTAACAGATATAATTAACCATGTTAATACTTTTAACGAGGAGTCTAACAATAGGTTTTTTAAAATTAAAGTGTGAATATTTTAACACTTTTTTTTAAGATTTGCGTTAATATTATAAAATTGAGTAAATTTATGAAATAATTGTTATGATTTACCCTTATATAATTATACAACTTTAGGACCTATTCCATTTTCAAGTGTTACATGGACCAGCGAGGCTTATCAATATCATCACTTCCTATCCAAAATAGAAGTATGAAAAAGATTTAAAACACCTATGATAAGCCAATTAAGTGCTAGTTTATTAGATATCTTTTAATAATCTAAAAGGTGTAGAATCACTTTATAGATTCAGCTTGCAAAAGTCTAGAATCACTAACTAGAGTTGGTGAATTCTTTCATGTAATGCACGCAATTCCCCTTCCACTTCCACTGAATGAACATATTACTTCACAAATTGGATTTTAATAAAAGTATATGTTATTCCTCTAATTTCATATATTTAATATGAAATTATCTCAGCGTTGTTTTTATTGTAAGAGTTTACTTAAATCTTTGTCGCTCAAAAAGCATGTTTATTGCTCAAATGTGGGAATTCAAACGCATCATTTAATGGTACGCGCGTAACTTAACTTTGTTGATGTGTTTTTCACTCACTAAACCAATCCACGAGATTAAAGAGGATTATATACAAATTATTGACACAAGATGATTAGTGAAAGATACGTGTATAGATAAGACGAGAATGACCTTTTATATGTTAAGCATGTTAAGAAAATTACAAATTAAATACCACAGGTAAAATAAGCAACGAAATAACACACAGAAATTTAATGTGATTCATTCTCTAATTTGAACTACATCCACGAGCTAAACTCCGACTAAAACTTCCATTAATGAAAATAGTAGGTATAGAGAGTGAAAAATGATATAACAAAATAATGGCACTCACACATAAGGTGTTTCTCAAATTTACTATCCTTAGGGTAATATCCTCACTATTTTGTCACTCACCTTTTAAGAAAAAATTTCCTAAAAGTACACCAAAAATCACTCTCTCACACAAAATGGTTCTCTAAAATTCACTCTCAAACTCACCACACATCTCATGCACGTTTGATGTGCATATATATTAAGAGAGGAGGAAGGAAGGGTCTTTCATAGACCCTCCACCATGTGACAGCTTGCACAGCAAGCTGTTATATAACGACTAACAGCTTGCATACAAGCTATTGAATGCAAGTTATTGTCAACTTGCTTTTTACTTCTTTTTTTAGATAAATCTAGAATGGCAGTACCATATATGTCGATACTACCTTACAATTCTTCTCCTACCAACTACATGGTATTTTCTATCATTCGTACAAATGATCGATATAACTCAAACTTTCCCCTGGGTAGAACTTTTGTTATCATATCTGATTCATTCTTATCCGTATAAATCTTCTCAAGATATAATAGCTTCTTCTCTAACACCTCTCTGATCTAGTAATATCTCACATCAATATGCTTTGATCTTGAATGGAATGAAGAATTTTTTCACAAAGTGAATAGCACTCTGAATGTCGCAAAATAGTTGATATCTATCCTGCTGAAAACTAAGTTCATATAAGAACTTCTTCATCTATAGGAGCTCCTTATATGTTTCAGTTGTAATAAATTCTGCTTAAATGGTGGATAGAGCAATACATTTCTACAATTTTGATTTCCATGACATGGCTCCTC
>JANQBM010607800.1:0-16047 GCA_025594535.1 Erythroxylum domingense | reverse complement strand
ATCCATTAATTTAGATTCTAATAATATACATGTTTCCTATACATCTCTATGTATATGTATATTACTTACAAAAGAATCTTGATACCTTATGACTACATATATATTGCTTATTAAAACCAAACTCTTTTATTTTATTAATAATGAATATTTCCATTACAAAACTGTACCTAAAGAAGATTAAGGTATATGTAAATACACTTACTTTCTAGGGAACTATATTTACATAACTCCAACACCTTTGGCTCTTAATCACATTATGAGCTTTAAGCTTTTTTTGGGTGGCTACTCTAGTCATAACTGCTTTTATCTAATCATGCATTCATGTAGTGGAATGCATCAAATCTCATATATCAATCAATCACTTATATTCACTTTACACATTCATTTTCACACATCATCGGACCTAAGTTTGGCATTCAACAAATATGTTGAGTATCACTTATTTCTTGCCCATTCATATTCAATGAAGCACTTCTAATACAGTCATATTTATCAAACCCCTCAGACTATTAATGTTTGGCATTGTCTCAATCACATTCATATCAATAATAATTCAATACAAAAATTTAAAATAGAATAATCAATTAATGTAATATCATCTAGGTCGACTCACAGTATGCTCCAACTTAGCATTTGCTTCCATCATCTGGAAACGTTTGGATGCCAATTTTCAATCCTGTGTATCAACATCATGCAATACACACATTGTACAAACATTGCTAATTTGCATAATCACATAAATATTTAATTATAAACATATGTATATGTGTAATGTATAATGTATAATGCATACTCAATTTGACTATTCCAGGAATGTTTCTTTAATCTCATATCTCAGTCACTCAAACAATTTCACTTGTATATATCTAACTTACACTTAGGTTCATAGCTTAAAGAACTTGGTTATTCTAACATCACAATTCAATCATTCATCATTTCTTTTCTAGCATCATATGATCATATAATATTCAAGTTGTCTTTTATTCTTACGTAATACACATTACTCATCTTCTTTAAATCACATTAGCCATTATAAGATCACTTTCATTCTTATAACATCTATAAATTTCTAGATTTAAATGTTTGATTTCTAACACTCCATTCTTAAGTCATCACTTCAATTTTCACCCTAAACATATCACAAATTTAATCACTTATTGAAACATCATACTAGGTTCATTTCAAGCTTCATTCAAGCCTAAATGCATCATAGGAAAGTACCCTAGCAATTATTGCCTCAAACCTCACTTAAAGAAGAGAATCTATGTTTTTGGCCATTCCCACTATCGTGGGTTTCATTAGCAGAACATTTCCAGCATTTTAAACACTTCTGAAGATCATGGATGTATCCCTATGATCGTGGGTTATCAAAATTCGAAACTTCCAGCTATATTCTTCCATATTTTCCAGCTTTTTAACTCCTACAAATTACATCTAACATATCTTATGCTTAGTATATAATTTCTAGCTTAGTTCCTCATCATTTTCTCTTCATTCTTACTTCCATTCCAGCTCAATATCAATCACAAACAGATCATACTTTATGGTGGATCATAAACAAAAAAGCAGAACATAAATAAATATACACATTCATCAATGTTTCAACTCACAATCAGTTCCATTATCACCTTTACTTATTTCTAAACTTTCATCCTAGTTCTCCTCATTTCAGGATGCTACATTATTCTTTTCTTTAGCTTCAAAGCTCTATTTATATCCTCACATAACAACTTATAACTTATGGCTTTCATAAACCCAAAACATATCATTCCTTCTTCAAAAGTCCTGCACTCTTTCTATAAACAAAAATTAGGTCATAAGCTTATCTCTTTATTCATCAATTATCAATTCTCATTCAAACACCAATTTCATTAATACTCATCCATAAAACAATACATGATCTTTTAGTTATCATTTACATGAAAATATAATATATACACCTATATTTATTCTTCAATGCTCATCACTCATTCATCTACATTTTTGTATACTCTCTTACATCATTTACTCTATCAATCATTCCTTAAACTATCATAAGTTATTTCTCATCATATAAAGGAAAACAAGACATGAATATGTCCATTTATTTATCCACGATGTAGTATAAAATCAACTCCATTTTTGTTATCATTTAATCTCAAACTATCATTACATATGTTTATATTTAAACAACACATAAAGATCAAGTATGTAGTTACTTGATTTACCTAAAGCTTCTTCAAAATCTCCAAGGAACCCTAACTCCGTATGTCACATGATCATCATCATGGAGGGTGAAGTAGGTTAGGTTTTATAGTAACAAGATGATGAAGTCAATGAAAATGGAAGTGGCAAGTGATAAATGAGAACAAAGTCCACAATGGTCAGAGTTGAAGGTGTCGTAAATGTAGAAAAAGAAATGCAGAAGATGAAGAACAATGAAGAGAGAGTATTTAAACATATAAGTAAAAAATGAAAGACTACTTTCATTTAAACATAACAAAGAGGGGTGTGTGGCAAGGCAAGTGACACTTGTCACTTGCCACATGTGACCACCTTGTGGTCTCCACTTGGTCTTTTAAATAGTTGGTCAATTTGTCCCAATACACAATATATTATCAAGTCCCAATACACAATATAGAGTGACTTATCCTTAGTTGGTTCAATAATTACACAAAACTAAAATTATCACTTCAAAGCCTTGCCCATGATCATGGTGGACCTTCCCACAATCGTGACAGAAGCTAGTGCAATTGGCCACGGTCGTGGGATGAGTGCCATGATCATGAACTATCCATTTATCCCCAATTCTCCATAAATTTCACCTACTTGGAAATATCACTAACGCTTCAAATTTTCCAGAAATCTTGTTCATTTATGCAACGTCATTTCATACTAATCTAACTACCATATTAGTTACATAAATCTCACAAAAATCTACTCAATTGATTCATTATCATTCACTTAATCTCATCATACATGTAATCCTAATTTTTCTAGATTTTTTAACTCTTTACTTACCACATCCAATACATCTTATGCATAGTTCATCATTTATACTTCATTTCCTTATCAAAATCATCTCCAGTATAACTCAAGAACATCCATAAAATAAATCATAAATTATTGTTCATCATATATACAAAAATAGAACATGAACATCTCCATTTCTTCATCCACGTTATAGCATACTTCATTCACCATTAACATCATCAATCTATCTCTAAACTATCATCATAAATGTTTCATTAATTTAATCCATGAAGAACAAGATCTTACTTACTTGTTTAACTCTAAAGCCTCTTTAAATCACCAAGAAACCCTAGCTTCTCCATTTACACAACTTTCAAGGCGGAGAAGGTTAGGTTTCTCTGTCATCAAAATGAAGACAACGTGATTTAGAAGTGGCTATATAAAGGATGATAGCAAAGCTCAACGTTGAGGGTTAGATTGTGAGAGTTTCGTGAGTATCGTGAATGGAGAGAAGAAGAAGAATATAAGAGAATAAAGCAAAAAGTAACAAATGAAAGACAAATGAAGATGTTCTTTCAAAGGTGTAAACATTGTGGGTTTAAAAGCTTAGTGGGTGTCATGATACTTGTCATGACACTTACCACTTAAAGAATTATTCTGATGTCTTCTAATTATGGTACCCATTGTCATTTAATCTCTAGTCCATTTGTTACCTAATTTTCTATGCCACTTGTCAATAAATCCTAATGCCACATGTCATTTATTTCTATTACCATTTGTCACTTATTTCTATTACTATGAGTCAACTTGTCTTGT
Source organism: Erythroxylum domingense (assembly GCA_025594535.1). Lineage (NCBI taxonomy): Eukaryota > Viridiplantae > Streptophyta > Magnoliopsida > Malpighiales > Erythroxylaceae > Erythroxylum > Erythroxylum domingense. The sequence goes on along the minus strand of JANQBM010607800.1, from coordinate 12,279 downwards.
CACTTGACATTTTTCCTAGTTCAAAAATACGCATAAATTCATAAATCTCACAACTGTAACAAATAAAAAAGTGTTTTCAAATCTGGAAAATTATGAATGAGATAGGAATGAAGGTGTTCATATGATTGTAAATGTGATCCAAAAGAATGAGAAAGGTGTATTAGGAATAAATGAATGAAAATTTGGATATTGTGTGAATATAAAATGCTAGAAAAAGGATTGTGACTATATAATTGATGATATTAGAATGAGAAAGTGTTATTCGGGTATAAACCTAAGGATAAACTAGATATATCCAAGTGATCATGTTTAAATGATCATGATGTGATTAAGGATACCTACCCGAGTATAGTCAATTGAGCATGCATTGTACATAACACATATGTATATGTATGATTTAATACTTATATAATTGATCAACGTAGTAATGTGTATAAATGTGGGCATTGTATGATTTAGACGCTCAAGTCGAACGTCAGCATCCAGACGTTGTCGATTTGTCGAGGCAATAGCTATCTGGAGTTTACTATGAGTAACTTAGATGTTTCTCACTAGGATTGATTGTATTTGCTTAAATTTTATTTATTGAACTAATATTTATGTGAATGTGATAATTTCGGACATTGATGGTTTGAGGAGCTTAATAATTGAGATTGCATTGGAAGTGTTCATAATTGAATATCAATCAGGAAAAATAAGTGTAATCAACAAAAATGTTGAATGTCGTACTTAGATCTGATGAAAATGTGAAAGTGACTGTGCATAATGAATGAAAGCGATTGATTGCATATAATGTGAATTAATGCATCTCATTACATTGAAATGCATGATCAAATAAAGGAGTTATTGCTAGAGTGAATAATGAAAAGGAGCTTAAACATCATAAATGCGCAATAAGAGCCACATGCTCAGTATTAAAATGAGCTTGACACCTACAATGGATACGGGATAGTTATTATTGAGCCTGGTATCCACAATCAATCGAGACAGTTATTAATGAGCCTAGTATTTGATCGCAGCTTTCTATATGATAATTTTAAATATTTTTAACCTCAATAATACCGCAAGCGTATGGGTTATTCGCATAATACCTAAGGTGTCGATCCTAGGAGGAGGAGTAATTCAATCCTAAATCTAAGGCTTAACTTAAATTTCCAATAAATCAAAATAAACAACTAGGCATAAAAAATTATTTAATCAAGCAATCAAATTCAAGAATTTAATTGAAATTATAAACAAGATAGAAATTGCACAACCAAATCAAGAATCAACCTAGGAATTACCAATTGAGAGAAAGGTTTTAATCCGACCTTAATGAAAACCTTATTGATTATGAAATTATTGGATTATCGAGTCCAGATAGTCCTAAGGTGATTTACTCTTTCTCGAGTAACAATCTTTAACCTTAATTTATAAACCCTAATTTAGATTATGGAATTACAACCTCTCGATTCACAATTTACCGTAAACCTAAATTAGATCTGAAATTGTCCAATAATCTACCAAAAATCTATGCACGATCTCTCATTACAAAATTTTACCCGTTTGATTCAATTCTCAATCTATTAAACTACCTAACTCTCGTTAACGCAATTTAATGATATTCACTCAGTTTACCCTCTCAATTTGTTACCGAATTATTAAGAACAGAAATTGAATCACAATAACTGAATAAAAATGCAATAAATCAAATTTCATTAATCTCAAAGATAAAAAATCCCAAAGGTGAGTACAGACATAAATCAACATTCAACAAAACCTATTCTCAACGACTATCCCAATTCTATACATCAATAAAATTGAAATAAAATCAGAAAATATAAGTGGAACAGATTGATGGAGGCAACAACAGCGGGAAACCTCCTATTTCAGGAAGTACTTCGCGTAGGCTTCTTCTCCATGTCTCTCTTCCTTCGATTCCTTCCTCAATCTCTCGATAAAGCTCTCTAGGGTTTTTGAAATTTGGCTAATGAAAAAGCTTCCTCTCTGTATTCATCATGTTCTTTAAATACCTTGGTAGCCCTAGGGTTTGTTCGGGGTTGAAATGGTAAAAGTTCCTCAAAACTTGACGTTTTCAACTATTTCGCGTCTGCCTGACGCAGGTCACAATCATGGCTGGCGTCTACTCCTTTCTGTCACAAGCGTGGCCCAAATGCCACGATCATGGCCTGGATTAGACCTCTCTATCATGATCGTGGCCAAAGTGTCACAATTATGGCCTGGGACATGGTGGCTTATATCTCTCTGTCACGATCGTGGTCTATTATGCCACGATCGTAGGCCGTGATTTTAGCTCAAAAGTCTACGAAACTCCTCTGTTCTTCGCCGTTGGCCCTAAAACACTAACAAACACAACATGATACCTCAAAAACATAACATTTTATCTCAAAGACTTATATTAACCCATAAAAACACTTAAACATATAAACTAACACAATTCTAGCCTAAACACACACTAAACACTCAAATTAACCCTAAATATATAATAAATTAAATCCTAAAATATGATGCAAACCACAATTATCAAAATCCCCACACTTAAACATTTGTTTGTCCTTAAGTAAACAAAACAACAAACACACAACACATAATGCAATAATGAGGCAATGGCTTCAACTTCATAAAATAAATTTAATTTTAAACACAATTATACAAATTATATCAAATCATTTGCAAAATCTATATCTAGGGGCTTTGAACTAAATATACAAATTAATTGAAATCCAAGTGTTAATTTATTTACCCTTTTTAATTGCACACACACATTAATAATTCTCTGGCCCTTCAGATTCTGTAAATGTTCCTAAGTTTATTTTCATGAAAGGTCAAGCTTATTAAAAGTTCGATAGTTTTTATTAAGAACTTTTTTCTCATTTATTTATTTAAGCAAGGACTTGGTCTTTTACTCGGAGGCAAACATTAGTCATGAATGTCGATTCGGTTATTTGACTAAGTCATTTTTATTAAACAACTTGGTTAAACCGTCATTATAACTTTTTGCCACGAAGGCACACATTTATGATGCCTGTTGATCCAGTTACTCAACTATATCACGTTTTCAATTGGCTATTAGCTCTATTCATAAGCCGAAGGTTAGCGGAGTAGTTATTTATTTAACACACATTTATTTTATTTTATTTTATTGCCTACGTTGTTATTTTAGCTACTGATTTCCATGAGAAGGGAACAGATAAGAAGAATAAAATTAAGACAAGAAGAAATATAAAGTTAAGGTAAACAGAAAATAGCTAACAATAAAATTGAAGATCAAAATAAAGATAAAAAAGAAGATTAATTTGAAAAACGAAAGATAAATGGGTTAGCCAAAATCTCATGGAGATGGAGGTGGTGATGGTGTCAGAGGTAGCAATTGAACGCCCTAATCCTCAAAATATCTGTGGATCCGACCAATATCCCGGCTCTGGCATCGTTGTGTCCAGGCCATCTCCTTCATCATTCTAGTGTTCTCCTTAAGTGTTTTGTTAGTTTCAAAGATTGCTTTCAGAACCTCCTTCCAACCTTGCTCTTCTTCCTCTTTTCTTCACTGGACTCTTTTGTCTACTGAGGCGATGCTGAGCTCAAACTTGCCTGACTGGCCCTAATCCTAACATGTGTCTTTTCGTTGATTTCCTTAAGTTCCATGTTATAGGAATGAAAGATCTCAGCCTGCCATAAGTGGTGATGGTTTAGGAAGTTAGGTAAGTCGACAGTTAACCCACTACGATCCACACCATAATATTTAGCAATTGCAGACACTAGGTACCCTATTCCTAAATTATTGCTCTTTTTGTGCGGAGTCGTAATAATAGCATTTAGCACATGTGTGAATGTGCACACTGGAATACTGTGGTCTATGCATCACAACAAAAAGAGTTCCTTTCTAGAACACTTGTTGGTTTATGTTTTGTCAAAAACCAGCTGACATATGAATTTGTGTAGCAATAAGTGTTCATGGGACCTTATTACGTTGTTATGAGCATTGTTAGCATGAAATTGCTCTATTCCAGTGAGTTTATTTCAATATCGAGAGGGATAAAAATCATTATGTTAATCGATAATGGAGGATTTGGGGAATCCACACATATCGCACATGATTTCTATATTCAATTCGTAAGCTCTTCCTTTAAACCTAAACCACAATTCCTTGGGGTTCCTAGGGTTGTAATTCAGTGAAGTGAAAAATTCCAACGTGAGCTCCTGATAAACAGGAAATTGGAACTATATAAATTGGGCCCACTGGATTCTTTCAGCTAATTTTTCTACCCTGTCACGCAATTCTAGCCTATCGAGTGTTTCAAAATAAAAATATTTAGGAACTACAATTTGTCTAGCATTTAAAAACTGAAAACGAATACCTTCTTCCTTTATGTAGATCAGGAAGGGCACACCAAAGTCTGTTGCTCTGTTTCTTTTGCCACGTCCCGCAACTTGATTTCGTCTTGATTATTCCTGTCTGACTGATTGTTTAATGCGTGGCATAATTCTTAGGAATTAGGTAGAATTTGGAAGAAATTGAGAGGTTTGAAATTTTTTAAAGAGATGTGACAGTATTTGTAGGCTTGAAGTCTAGAGAGATAAAGTGAAAATGAAAGTGAATGCAAAAGTGAAGTTAGAAATGAATATAAATATGGTTCGAGGGTAAATTGGTAGAAAGTCTCCTTTAAAAATGCGTCCTCCCTTTCCTGCCCAATCACAAGCCAAGATAAAACTTCTTATCTTTCTTCTTTTGCTTTTTTCACAATCTTTTCACACTCATTCTTTAATTCTTTTGTGGCCCCTTTACCTCTCTTTTTCCTACTTGATAAATCATCCACTTTATTTCGAATTCCTACTCCGTCTTGATTTTATACAAAAACAAAAAATAATCCTAACTATAGAATTTCAAACATTCTCACAACAATAAACAAGAAACTAATTTTCTATAGGTTGTCTCCCATACAGCGCTTATTTTAACGTCAGTAACTTGACGCTCTTTTTAAGGCTCAGGGTGGTTGGAATAAATGGTGCAATGGTACCGTCATCATTAATCTCAAAATCTGCACTTTAGCTACCATGCTATGAATTCCAATTTCCTTACAATTCTCTTTTCCTCGCCTTCTTCTTCGCAAGAGCTTCTTCCTGAATGCATTCCTAGGATCCTCGATATCTTCCCATTCTCGTCAAGGTTCAGGTTCCTTATTGTTCGTTGGAGGTAACAGAGCACTGCAATGTTTTCTTGACACTTAAAAGGTTATTTACTTCTTTCCTATTCTCAGAGTTAATTCGCCCCCATCAACGTCAATGATTAAATGAGCAGTGGCCAAGAATGGTCATCCTAGAACTATCAGGGTTTCCACATCTTCTCCAATGTCCAATATAAAGAAGTCTGTAGGAAAGGTATATTTATCAACTTTTACTTGCACATCAGTTATAATCCCTTTCGATCGATGCACTATTTTATTCGTCATTTTGACCGGCATCTTGGTAGAAACTAACTCTCTCAACCCCAACTTCTAACTAAAGATATAGGGAATCGTGTGTATACTCACTCCCAAATCTGTGAATGCCCTGTCTATGATGATTCTATTGATACTGTAGGGGATGAAAAAGTCCCCTGGGTCCTCTTTCTTCTGTGTAATGTTAGGGTTCTCATCCGATATTCACTAACCTTCTTCTTGATGGATTCCTTTAATGTGAGCTTCGTCTGTAGTTGTTCTATCACTTTCTCAATCTTGTTTGCTTCAATTTCCTTCAAATTCCTCTCTTCCCTCTTTGCAAGTAACTCTCACTGAGCAGAAATAGGGGATGGAAGCATAGGTCGAGTTGCCTTAATTGGCACAATTATGGGCTCATTCAGAAAGAATTCTTTAACTACTTGACCTTCTCCTTTATCCCCTTCTTCCTTCATTTCTTTAGGTTCTTTATCCTAGGTTTAACTAATGGCCATGATCCGTTCTTTCGGATTAGACTCAGTATTGCTTTGAAGAGTCCCAGCATTCTGAATAGACAATATTGTCTCCATTAATTGGCCCACTTGGACTTCTAGATTGTGTATAGACGAGGTGTGGTTCTTTGTTACTTGTTCAAATTTACTTTCGAGCCTCCTATACGCATCCTCCATGCCTCCAATCTTATCCAAAATTTTATCCAACTTTGATTCCATTGAGCTTGCTTTATCTTGTTGGAAGCCCAACTTTCCTTAAGGCCTAAACTGCCCTCTAACGTTGTTTGATCAAGAGAAGTTAGGGTGATTCTTTAACCCTGGATTGTAGGTGTTAAAGTAGAGATTAATTTCCCCTCCTCGTCCATATTGTGCTCCTATATAGTTTACCTACTCTGGATCTCCTTCATTCATCAAATAACATTCTACGGTATCATGGTCTATTTGGTCACAGAGCTCACACTTCAATTGTACAGCCTTCACTTAAACTAAATATGACGCCTTTATGCTATTGAGCTATCGCGTCAGGATGTCGATCTTTACTTGCATCTCAGTCATTTGATTGACCATGATGATTCCTTTGTGCTTTTAGAAGGCAGTAGGTTGCCTCCCTCACTCGTTTCGTCATAAACAATTGTTGCTTACCATCTCCTCAATCAGCTCCTCCACTTCATCGACGGTCTTCCTTATCAAGGATCCTTCTGAAGTTGTGTCAATTATGCTTCTTGTCGATGGGTTCACTCCATTATAGAAGGTTTACAACAGGACCTCCTTGGGTAGGTTGTGGTGTGGGAACTTCCTTTGCAAGTCCTTATATCTCTCCCATACTTCGTAGATTGATTCCCTGTCACCTTGTTGTAAATTAGTGATTTCCTTAATAATCTTTGTGATTTTGGTCAAAGGGAAATATTTATCTAGGAAGGCACGAATCAGCTGATCCTACATCGTAATATTGGCTGGGCTAAGTGAATGGTTCTAATTCTTCGCTCTGTCTCTAAGGGTAAAGCGAAATAATCTGATTCTAAAAACATCTTCTGACATCTAAAGATACCGAAAGGTATCACAGATTTCGAGGAAATTCAATATATGTGCATTTGGGTCCTTGTTTGCCAATCCATAAAATTGCACATTCTATTGAAGCATATTAAGGAGGGCTAGTTTAATCTCGAACAAGGCTGCTTGCACAGGCAGCCTAGCTACTCCTTGATTCGCCGCGTTGAACCCCAGCCTCATGAAGTCCATCAAGGTCATTTATTGTCGTCCTTGGTTCACTCCATGGTCTATATTCTATTAAAAATCCTTAGCTATTGTTGATTTCTCAATCTCTTCTTCTTCTTCTCACTGAGCTTTCCTAAGGGTTCATTCTTGTCAATTTATATCAAAGTCTAACGTTTTTGCTGCACGACTCGAAACTCTCTTGATTCTTGTGTTCATGCAAGAGCTCAAATTCTAACATAAAATGAACAAACAAACAAAAAATTAAGAACTGATCTAGCACCTTAAACTATAGAATTAAACTATTGCCTCCCTGATAACGGCACCAAAAACTTGATCGCAGGTTTTTATATGATAAGTTTTATTTTTTAAAACCTCGATAATATCACAAGTGCTCGAGTCATTTGGGTAGTAATTCAATCCTATGAGGAGGAGTGATTCAATCCTAAATCTAAGGCTTAACTCAAATTTGTAATAAATCAAAATAAACAACTAGGCATAAAATTATTCAATCAAGTAATCAAATTCAAGAATTTAATTGAAATTATAAACAATATAGCAATTGAACAACTAAATCAAGAATCAACCTAGGAACTACCAATTAAGAGAAAGAGGGTTTTAATCCAACCTTAATGAAAACCTAATTGATTATGAAATTTCTGAATTACTAGGTCTAAACTATCCTAGGGTGGATTACTCTCTCTAGAGTTATAATCTTTAACCCTAATTTAGATTATGGAACTGCAACCTCTCAATTCACAATTTACCCTAAACCTAAATTAGATCTGAAATTGTCCATTAACTTATTGAAAACCTATGCATAATTTCTCGTTACACAATTGATTCAATTCTCAATCTATTAAAATACCTAACTTTCGTGAGCACAATTTAATGATATCCACTCGGTTCACCCTCTCAGTTTGTTACCAAATTATTAAGAACAGAAATTGAATCACAATAAATCAATAAAAATGTAATAAATTAAATTTCATTAATCTCAAAGATAAAAAATCCCGAAGGTGAGTATAGTCATAAATCAACATTCAATAAAACATATTCTCAACAACTATCCCAATTCTATACATCAATAAAATTGAAATAAAATCAAAAAATATGAGTGGAACAAATTGATGAAGGCAGCAACAGTGGAAAACCTCCTATTTCAGGAAGTATTTCGTGTAGGTTTCTTCTCCATGTCTCTTTTCCTTCGATTCCTTCCTCAATCTCTTAGTAATGCTCTCTAGGGTTTTCAAAATTTGGCTGATGCAAAAGCTTCTTCTCTGTATTCATCATGTTCTTTAAATACCTTGGTAGCCCTAGGGTTTGTTTGGGGTAGAAATGGCCCGAAAAGTTCCTCGAAACTTGACATTTTCACCTGTTTTCGTGTTTACCCATTTTTGTTACAAGCATGGCCCAAGTGCCACAATCGTGATCTAGATCAGACCTCTTTGTCACGATCGTGGCCAAAGTGTCACGATCGTGGCCTGGGGCATGGTGGCTCATATCTCTCTGTCATGATCGTGACCTATTGTGCCACGATAGTGGGCTATGGTTTCAACCCGAAAGTCTTCGAAACTACTCTAAGGCCATGATTATGGGCTATGGTTTTGGCCCAAAAGTCTTTGAAACTACTCTGTTCTTTGCCGTTGACCCTGAAACATTAACAAACATGTCAAGGCACCTTATAAACATAACATTTAAGCTCAAAGACTTATACTAAACCATAAAAACTCTTAAACACATAAACTAACACAATTCTATCCTAAACACACACTAAACACTCAAATTAACAATAAATACATAATAAATTAAATCCTAAAACATGATGCAAATCACAACTATCATCCCTCACCTTTAAAGTTTCATTTTTTCCTTCCTTCCAACTTAAAGAACTCTAATACTATTAAACCCTCTTAAGGTGCTTAAGGAAGGAGATGGAATATGTTCTTCCACTTTAGTCAATTTGTCTTCGAGAAAAGACCTACTTTTTATTAAAAAATGGGAGAATTGAGTCTTTAAAGATGTCCTTTTGAATAAGGATAACTTAATTCTTCTTCTCCTTTATCTTTGATTACGGTGCCCACAAAGTCTTTAAAGCAAAACCTTAGCATGTATCTAGAATTCTCATTTTTTAAAACCTTGAAAACCAAAATTAAAGCTAGAAGACATCAAGGAGAGCCAAATTCCTATTTTAGTTGACTTGTATAATATCCCCATAAAAAATCGTTCAAATAAGGGATTAAGTTATTTTGCTAGCTTCTTAGGGAGGCTAATTTGTATAAATGAAACAATCTTAAGGAGGAGATTAAATATATGATAGTGTGCATCCTTATGGATATGAAGCAGGAACAATAAATCTTATCAGCATTATGAGATTACGAGAAGATGATTATCTTGTTGAGGATGCTACAAAACTCAATATGCCTTTAGAGGCTAGAAAATGCATAGGGTGGATAGAAAATGGAAGAATTGGAGTTGATTTAGAGGAACACATCTGTGTAATGAAGTAAATCACACGTTAATATAGAATTCACGTACAATATATAAGATACACAAAAGGGGGGTTGAATTGTGTATTCTTTTAGTGAATACAAAAATTTTAATATATCTTGTTAAGAACTTTTCCAACTGTTAAAAGAATACCACAAAAGTTATACAAAAATAGTTACGTAGTTAAATCGCAAATAACTTCTATATACTTGTATAAAAACAAAATAGAATAAAGTGAAAGGTTAGAAGATAGACGTTGCGATTTTTATACTAGTTCACCCCAAATCATGGGCTACATCCAGTCCTTAGAGTTCGTCTGAGATTTTACTATACTTCGACAATTTTACAAGTATTCTTTCTTCGCTTCCAGACCCTCTTCAGGTCTCTTACACAAAGTATTTTTTCTGTTATCTTAGCCTCTTTAGGCTCTTAACCTTTTCTTTATCTCATTAGAAAGATATTGTGAGCTTTTTGTTACAGTAGAGTTTTCTCTCTAGTATCGCACTTTTGAATACATAATTTTTCTTTATAGGTAAACACTTGAAAGCTCAAAAGATTCTTTCAATCTTCGATTACGACTAGTATATATAGCCTAAGTCTCCAACTGCTTCTTGATTCTTGATAACTGCTTCTTGATTCTTGTAGAACCCGCTATTTAGTTGAGTTCTGTAACTAACTCCAACTAACTAACTGTTTGACGTACTAGTGTATCTTCATCTTCGTAACGTCTATGTTTTCCTCTTCTTCTATGTTTTTCACTTCTTCTGTGTTTTTTGCTTCTTCTGTGTTTTCTGCTTCTTCTGTGTTTTCCGTTTCTTCTCTGTTTTCCTCTTCTTTTGTGTTTTTGGATTCTTCTGTGTTTTCTACTTCTTCTGTGTTTTCACTTCTTCTGTATTTTCCGCTTCTTCTGTGTTTTCCACTACTTTTGTGTTTTCACTTCTTCTGTATTTTTTGCTTCTTCTGTGTTTTCCCCTTCTTTTGTGTTTTCTACTTCTTCTGTGTTTTCACTTATTCTGTGTTTTCCGCTTCTTCTGTGTTTTCCCCTTCTTCTGTGTTTTTACTTCTTCTGTATTTTCTGCTTCTTCTGCGTTTTCCCCTTCTTCTGTGTTATCCACTTCTTCTGTGTTTTCACTTCTTCTGTGTTTTCTGCTTCTTCTGTGTTTTCACTCCTTCTTTGTTTTTCGCTTCTTCTGTGTTTTTCACTTCTTCTGTGTTTTGCGCTTCTTCTATTTTTTCCACTTCTGTTGTGTTTTGCGCTTCTTCTGTGTTTTCCCCTTCTTTTGTGTTTTCACTTCTTCTGTGTTTTTCACTTCTTTTGTGTTTTCCGCTACTTTTGTGTTTTGTGCTTCTTCTGTGTTTTCCTTTCTTCTGTGTTTTCACTTCTTTTGTATTTTTCTGCACACTTAACACACTTGTCAAAATAGTTCATTTATTTCTAATATTAGTATTATTTGATTGTCACCAAAATTAATAATTGTGAAGTCCTCTTGACTTAAAGATCTCCCCCTTTTTTTATGATAACAAATAATCATAATTTTAGAAAGATAAAAGTGAATGAACGAATATTATTCAGATAATAAATAAGAAGACAACAAACAATATACACATGCAAATAAAATACACATATGAAAAAAAATATAGTCGTTTGTAGTTGTTACTGTCTTCTTTCCTTATGTTGTTACTGTCTTCTTTTCTTGTCTTTGTTCTCCCCATATGCTATCTTCTTTGTTCTTCTGCTCTTCTATTCTTTTTTCTGCTTCTGTTCTTCTTCCCCTATTTGTTATTAATCAAAAAATTTTTCGAAGATGCTTCATGATGTCAAAAAACATGCGTTGCATATCAGTTCGGATCAACTTGAGGTCTTCTTCAATTGAAAATCGTAGATAGGCTACTTCCTCATGTAGATCACCCACTGAGTCACTCAGATCATCAACCTTAGTATTAATTTCTTCAATTTCCTTAACTAAGGCTTCTTGGCTCCATTGCTGGGAGTGACTAACTTCTTCCATACCAATAGTAGGAACTTGTTGAGGTGTACTTAATGGATCGAAGTTTGTTGCAACAAGTATTTCTAAAGGTAAGACATCTAATTCAATGATTTTGATAACAACATGTTTGAAAGATCTTTTTCCTTCAGGGAGATCAAGGTCATCAGGTCTAGGTAGTTTTGGAATTGGTTTTCCAAGAAGGTGAATGACATCTTTAATTGAAGATATAACACTTAAAGGTCTAAAGTAAATGATTATATGCGCAAGAATCTCTAAGTTGAAACTAATGCCTTCAACCCTGATAGTTATTTACTGTCCCTTTGTCACTCTTCCAACTACTTGAAAAGTTGCATATGTGGTGAAGCGTCCACAATGACTTCCTGATGGTTTTAAAATGTGATGTGAAACATAGATTCCTCTTGATTGATCTGCATTGCATGCCTCATATATGTTTCTTACAGTTGCTTGTATCTGATTTTCTGTAAGATCATCTGTATTTCCTTTAGGGTACATCTTCTTCTTCCCTTTGTCTTTATTACATACAATGTTTGAAGCTCTTGGTTGTATATCTGGTACAATCTTGATTAATGTTTTATTTGTGACTGGGTAAATAGTATATCGATCCTTAGACATCTTCAATGGATATGGTTCTGACTTTTCATCTCT
>JANQBM010607373.1:0-16054 GCA_025594535.1 Erythroxylum domingense | reverse complement strand
GTTATCTTGTTGAATTGCTTCAACAGATCTAATGGAAGGACTAGAATAAAGGGAATGCCCATGTCTCTTTACATTATTCCTCCAGCAATTCAGTTATGAAAATGCTGATCTCTTAACTGTTTCCCACCGGGGCTAGGATTAGTCTTGTTTTAATTGTTAGGACACATGATCATGAAATTCCACTAAAACTGAAATCTCTTCTTTTGATGCTGAATAATATAAGAAAAGATAGCTTTCAGGTTTCTTTACTTCAGTCATCCCAAGTCCACACCTCTCAAAAGATATTCTCATCATAACAAATAAAAATTTTCAATTCTAGTTCTGCCAATTCTAGTGCTCCATAGCATATCAATAACAACTAAATTCGATGTTTAATATAAATATCCACTTATTTATGAGGTGATACGACTTTATCACAATTGAGACTAAGAGGATATGCTTTTTCCATGCACAGATGTCAGTCTGAACCTCATTTATCACAGTCCTAGCTCAACTCAATACAATTCAACCATATTGAATATAAATACTTTACTAATTACCATGTAGCAGTAGAAAAACGACTAGCAAACAACAACATAAATAAAGTGCGATATGGAAGAAGAAATTATGCAAAAGGGAGTGAAAAAACCTCTCCAATACGACCCATGGCTTGTGAATCAGAGGATATAATGCTAATTGCCCCCATATCATGCAATATGTCTTCGGCAGCAATTGTTTCTGCCCTTATCCTTGATTCAGCAAAAGCTACATCTTCTGGAATGTTTTTATCAAGGTGATGGCAGACCATCTGCATTTGCCCAATAAAAATTGAAATCAATTATCCTTACAATATAATCTTTCCCAGTAATTTTGGTATCTTTTCATACCAGCATATCAAAATGTTCATCTATGGTGTTAGAAGTAAAAGGTCGTGTGGGATTTGTTGATGATGGCAGCACATTTTTCACACCACAAACTTTAATAATATCTGGAGCATGACCGCCACCAGCACCTTCACTGCCCCATGAATTACCAGCATAAGCAAACAATAGATGTAGCATTAGAAAATCTATCAAACCTTGAAAATGCACATGGTTATTATCCTTCAGCAATATCTCAAAACATAGAGAACACAGCAATAATGAGAACTGTATGAAAGGAAGCTAGCTTGATCATATCATCAAAGTTTCCATGTAACTGTAGAAAGGTCATACTCAACCAAGTAGAAGTGGCGGAGGGCGGCAATTGGATTTGTTCTTATTGCATCTCTCCAGGAATCTTTCCCCATGAGAGACATCATGAAGAAAAGTCCCATGAATTGAAAGATATTTGATAGTTGCAACTTACACCCAGAAAAAGTTTGTGCCTAAATTATGTAGAAGATTATCCACTTGAACCTAATAAAGATTCATAAAATAAAAAAATTGTAATTGATTCCTTTACCTGTGATAAGCGTGAATAGTCCTTCCTTTAAAAGCGGCAATTGTATGCTCAACAAATCCCGATTCATTCAAGGTGTCAGTATGAATATTCACCTATGAAATCAAACAGATAAAACTCAGTAAAAAATACAAGTCATAGTTTTACATTTTGCCTATCTACGAATGTGACCTGGATGCCATGTGCATCTGCTACAGCCAAGCAGTTGTCTATGGCTGCAGGAGTAGTTCCCCAATCCTCATGAAGTTTCAGTCCCATTGCTCCAGCTTGGATTATTTCATGTAGTTCCTCAGGTTTGGCTCCATTACCCTATAATGTAAACAATAAGATTGCGCAAAGCAGAAAAGGAGTTCCAATTACTCAAAGAACTATTGAGGAGGCTTATCTGTGAAATTCTAGTGAAAGTTGCATGGAAGAAAAGAATTAAGTATAGAGTCATTGAAGCATACTTTTCCAGTGAAGCCAAAATTTAGAGGCAGGTCATCTGTAGATTGCAACATTAGTTTTAATTGTGATGGAGCAGGGGTACAAGTAGTTGCACGTGTTCCATCAGCTGGCCCTGTTCCACCTCCCACGAGCGTGGTGATACCTGTAACAACATTCAGTTTTCAAAAGGAAAGTTGATTTTCCGTAGGATGTATAATACAATTTGATCATGCTGAGGTCCCAGAGAAAAATGTGACAACATTCACCGTAATCAAGTCCACGAGTATCATGAAGAAAAACGTGTGCAAAATTCATCAAAAATGTATAATAATTTAGCAATAAAAAAAAAATATAATACCACTGCTTTAAGGATATTTTTCTAGGTAAAACTTGTACAACATGTATAATCTTGAGTCCTACCCTCAAAATTAAGAAAGCTGAAATAGCACATTAGGAATAAATTGTACATAACACATGTGAAATTATAACCTACAACTAGGATGCCAGCAAGACAACAGCTTCTCACAGTTGTGAACCTAACAATGCAAGAATTTCATAAGACAAGTGATGTAGGAAAAATAGAGGAATTATGAACTAGTGGTTAAAAGCACAAAATTAGGTAAGTGTGGATGATATTAGGCTGTTGGAGTATTAGGTTTCAAGGTTGAATTTTGGCTAGGAATGCATAATTTTTAGATTTTCTAAAGCTGGGAATTTAAGGTTTGATTGCTGGAATTTTAGGCTTAGAATTTTAGGGTTTAATATGGTTAGAACATAGGTTTGAGATGGCTAGAATGTAGGATTAAGAGGGCTGGAATTTGAGTTAGGGTTGCTGGAATTTTAGGAAAGAACACAAAGAATGGAAGGTAGGAAACTAGGAATCACTCCTAGGGTCTAAAAATCACTCTTAGAAGAAAGCATCACACCTTCTAATTGAAGCCTCTCAAGTTATAGAAAATTTCCAGATTGCTTTTCCTTAATGAAAGACTAAGTACATATATATAGTATTCTTAGAATCCTTATTCTAGTAGGAAAAGGATTTCTAATTTAAATCCTAGTATGATAGAAATTCTATAAGTCCTATTCAACTAGGATAACATATCTAAAATAGAATAATATAATACTACTACTTCCTATCTAATAAGGAATCCTAATGCAATATGAATTTTAGCCTTATCTTTGATGTCAACTCAATTCCCAATCCTCATCCTACCAAATTAGGACTTGTGGTTGACTAATCTTTCCTCTTTTATTTTTTCTCTATACTTTACGTTGAATGTGATAAACACTGATCATATAAATCTGAATTCAACTTCTTAAATTCAAACTCTGAAATCCAAGTGCTGTCAGAAATCGGTCTTCCTTTCCCCTTGACAAGAAATTGTCGATATCCTCTATCTTTGGTAGCTACAATTTGTTCATCTAGAACAC
This sequence comes from Erythroxylum domingense, assembly GCA_025594535.1. Taxonomy (NCBI): domain Eukaryota; kingdom Viridiplantae; phylum Streptophyta; class Magnoliopsida; order Malpighiales; family Erythroxylaceae; genus Erythroxylum; species Erythroxylum domingense. The sequence continues at coordinate 12,778 of JANQBM010607373.1, read as the reverse complement.
CTTCTATCTCCTTTTTAAGATGGGGAATAATTGGAATTCTTACAGCTCAAGTAGGAAATTGCTCATCATCTTGTCCATGATAAATAGTTAAATCCACAACATTAAAAATTAGACTTATTCTTATATCACTTGGTAATTCCAAAACAGAAGCATTCGCACTTATCTTTTTGATGATCTTATAAGGTCCAGCATTCCATGAATGAAGCTTCTTATATTTTCCTTTCTGAAAATGCTCTGGACGAATCCTAATCATCACCATATCCCCTTAGTTGAATTCCACTAGTCGACGATGTTGATCAGCATGTTCTTTATAAGACAAGTTACTGGTTGTTATCTTTCGTTGTATCTCATCAAAGATGTCCCTCATGTGCTTTGCAAAACCTTCAGCTTCAACACTAGCTCTTGTTGTTTGTGGTAAAGGAGTCAGATCAATTGGCTTCCTTGGTTGAACTCTTGAAACTATCTCAAAAGGGATGTTACCAGTCGACCTATTAGTAGAACTGTTATATGCAAATTCTGCCAATAGGAAGAATTAGGTCCCAACTTTTCACGTTGTCTCCAACCAAACATCTTAACAAGTCTCCCAAGCTTCTATTCACTACCTCCGTTTGTCCATCGGTTTGTGGATGGAAAGAACTTGAAAATTGAAGCCTAGTGTTCAATGTTTTCCATAAAATTCTCCAAAAATAGCTCATAAACTTTACGTCACGATCAGTGACGATGGTTAAAGGTAATCCATAGAGAGGTACAACCTCTTTGAAGAATAGTTTAACTTCTCTATAACATAGGCCTCAAGAACATACCTATTGTTGCTTCTTGTAGTCAAATCCTTTAATTTTTTGTCGTTGTTGAATTCTGACTTTGCAAGTGCACTCATAGCTTCTCCTGTATTCCTATATTGTGTTTATTTCGTATCTTCATTCAAATCTACTTCTCCTTCATCATCCACTACAACACGAACTTTATCAACAACACTAATGATATCATCAAGTTTTGAACTATCAAGCTTCATAACTCTTAGTAGTTGTTGGTTAATCTTTTCAACCCCCTGTTCTGTTATATTAGCTTGCTGTTTGATTCTTTCCGCCTGTTGCCTTGTTGTTTCTCCCTGTTGTCCTTGTGTTTTGATTTGTTGTTCAGGGGTTTCAGCCTGTTGTTTAGGTGTTTCGACCTCCAATTCAAGTGTTTCAGCTTGCTCTTTAAGTGTTTGAACTTGTTGTTCAGTTGTTTCAGCTTTAGTGCTTGCCAAAGAATCCACTTGGTTATGTTTTTCTACCTTGTCTACTTTCATGGGCTTCAAAACTATCTTCTTTTCATGGAATATAAAATGATAATGTTAGCTTTTCCGAAGTGCTGCACATCTCAATCATAAAGCCATGGTCGCCCAAGTAACACGTGGGATACTTTCACAGGAATGACATCACACCAAACAGAGTTCTCGTATATTCTTAATTTGAAAGACACCAAACACCTTCGCGCAATTGGTATAGTACTATCATCTATCCAAGCAACTTTGTAGGGATTTGGATGTTTCTCCGTGAGTAAATTCAATCGCTTCACCATGTTCTTTGATACCACATTCATACTGCTTCCTCCATCAATGATAAGCTTGCATACTTTATCTCTGCATCTAACTTGAGTAAAGAAAATAGCAGTATGAAGCTATTCTTCTTGTTCTTCTACTTTGGGGGTTGTAAGTATTCGTCTCACTACATTAAGATTTGTAGGACTATCTAGTTCATCATTAGAGTCTCCTTCCAACTCCTCTCTAGCTTCGTTCTCACACACGTAGTCATCAAATTCTTCCTCCTCTTCTTCCCCCATCATATGCAAAGCTTTAGTAGGACATTCATAAGCAAAGTGGCCCCTTCCATTGCATCGAAAGCACTTCTTGTCATTGCTGCCTTCTTTCGCCCAGTCTCAGTTATGGCTTTGCCTTTAAATTCAGCTCCTTGAGAAGTTTTGTAGTTGTTTAGTGGTGCAGATTTTGATGCATTAGGTACTGGTTTAAAGTTTTGCCCTATCATAGTTCTCTTCATGCCGAACTCAGCGGCTTGACTTTGAAACTTTTTAGCTTGTATTCCCAAGTATTGTTCTGCTCTTAAAGCCAAGTGATATTCATCTTCAAGGCTATAAATCCTTTGCATTATCAGCTCCTTGCGAATTTCTGCCCTTAAGCTATTTTTGTAGTGAGATATAAGTTGTCGTTCTGACTCCATCCCTTCACATCGAATAGAGAATTCGTCAAATATTTTCGTATACTCAGTTACGAACATAATCCCTTGTTTAAGGGTCGTGAATTGATCTTGCAGATCTTCCTGATAATGAAATGGTAAGTATTTCTCTGATAACTTCAACTTCATCTCTTCCCAATCAACAATTTGTGGCTGGCCTGTTTTTCAAAGTCTATCCTCTACCAATCTCCACCAGATTTTAGCGTGTCCAACTAACTTCATCTTTGTAAATCGAACTTTTCGATCCTCTGATATGTGGCACCTGTCAAAGAAATCTTCCATTGTTGCTATCCAGTCCAAGAATAGGCGTGGGTCCATCTTTCTTGCAAAATCAGGGGCTTCAACACGAACTTTCTTAGTAATGCCATCAAGTTCGTTGTGTGTTTCAACTCTTTCGCGGCCTCTTAAGGCTCGCATGTGGTCTCCATGTGTTGTGGTCTCCATGTGCTGCTGGTTGATTTCTTTGTCTTAGATCTCTCGGTAGGCGTTGATCTCCTAACCCCATTCGTTGTTGACAAGTGTCAGCCTCTTCGTCTTGGATTTCACTTTCTCCTCTCTCACCATCAAGTGTAGTTTGTTGTCTGGTATTGTTTTCTGGGCTAGTTCTTTGAGCACCTTGTGATCAAGGATTAGTAAGATCCAATCTTTCTATAACTCGTAGAAGTATCTCATCTCGCTCCTGATCGCTGAATACTCCTCTATATTCCCTTCTGCTACGTGTCGCCATTGTGAACCAAAGCTCTGATACTAAACTAATGTAGGACAAATAAAGGAATTATGAACTAGTGGTTAAAAGCACAAAATTAGTAAGCGGGGAAGATATTAGGCTACTGGAGTATTAGGTTTCAAGGTTGAATTTTGGCTAGGAATGCAGAATTTTTAGATTTTGTAAAGCTGGGAATTTAAGGTTTGATTGCTGGAATTTTAGGCTTAGGATTTTAGGGTTTAATATGGTTAGAATATAGGTTTGAGATGGCCAGAATGTAGGTTTAAGAGGGCTGGAATTTGAGTTAGGGTTGCTGGAATTTTAGGAAAGAACACAAAGAATGGAAGGTAGGAAACTAGGAATCACTCCTAGGGTCTAAAAATCACTCTTAGAAGAAAGCATCACACCTTCTAATTGAAAACTCTCAAGTTATAGAAAAATTCCAGATTGCTTCTCCTTAATGAAAGACTAAGTATATATATATACAGTGTTCTTAGAATCCTTATTCAAGTAGGAAAAGGATTTCTAATTTAAATCCTACTAGAATGGAAATTATATAAGTCCTATTCAACTAGGATAACATATCTAAAATAGAATAATATAATACTACTACTTCCTATCTAATAAGAAATCCTAATGCAATATGAATTTCAGCCTTATCTTTGATGTCAACTCAATTCCCAATCCTCATCCCACCAAATTAGGACTTGTGGTTGACTAATCTTTCCTCTTTTATTTCTTCTATATACTTTAAGTTCTTTTGCATCAACAACATTTTGACTAGGAACATTTTAAAAGTTTCTTTCACAAAGCCAAACATTTTATTCTGCGCCACTGCACAACCAGAACTTAAATTTCATGTATATCACCAAGCCTCAGGTGATGTCAGTAACGAAGCTTCATCATGCAATGTATATATGAATGTTCATGTATTTCCAGCTAAAGTAGCATACCACTTGATATTGCCTCATATACCAACTGAGGGCATATAAAGTGTACATGACAGTCTATGGCCCCTGCAGTCAAGATCATTCCTTCTCCCGCAATAACCTCAGTGTTAACCTAAATGGTAAACATAATCTCTTTGTTAACCCAGTTAAAAACAAAAGAAGAGAAGGGCAGTGTAAATACATCCCATTAAGACATAATAAGTTTGCATTTCAAAACTTCATTTGGATAGAGAGGTGATAATCTTTTACCCCAATGGTCATATCAACATGCACTTGATTCATGATATCTGGATTTCCAGCTTTTCCAATGGCAATAATAAGACCACCTTTTATACCAACATCTGCCTTGTAAACCCCAGTATAATCTATTATTACAGCGTTTGTTATAATAGTATCTAGAGAGGCATCTGTTAGATTTCCCGATGACTGGCCCATTCCATCTCGTATAACTTTTCCACCTCCAAAGACACATTCATCGCCATAAACAGCAAAATCTCTTTCAATCTCAGCATACAGGTTGGTATCTCCAAGCCTGATTTTGTCACCAGTAGTTGGGCCATACATGTTACCATATGCTTCATGAGACATTTTTGTTGTAAAAGCAGAATCATCCCCAGCTACACCTTCACTGCAAAAGATAAAATGCTTTGTTCATCACTGATCAGTTTGTCTAGCTAAGCTTGATCAACAAATTTTGCTAATAGTGCAAAATATAAGAAAGAACAGAAGCAAGAAACTGCCGAGTCAAAAATTGTAAACCTTGCATTTTCTTCTTCTCGATTTCCAAATCCTCTTGAGTTAATTGCTTCCAGTACTGCTATGCTATTGTTATAATCAACAGGACCATCAACGATACCGTTTCCACCTCTAATCACCTTTTTACCCCCAATGCTTACAAGTACAACACTTTTACATTCCCCCGGCTGTTAAAGTAATACAACTTTTAATATAAGCATCAACGAGTAACCTGAATCACATTTTCAAACAAATAAAAGGAATAGCTTACATGACACCAATACAATGACTAAAGATTAATCGAACTTGTACTTTGATTAAATAAATGAGCAAAACTTCAAAGTGTAGAAGCTGATTAAAGTAGAAATTTATGTATCAAAAATAGTAGAATTTTCAACCTCAAATCGTACAGCAGTCCCTGCTGGTATGTTCAGGCGCATGCCATATGCCTTCATTCGGTCAAAAACTAAAGAAGGGTTCACTTCAATAAAATGATAGTGGCTGCCGACCTGAAAGAGCAGTTGGAAATTGGAATAAAAGCAGGAGAATTCCATTACCGTGTTATTTCCATAAAGGAAATAGATATCAATGGAAGAAGCAGATAGTTTGGATGCACACCTGAATTGGCCTGTCTCCAGTACTAACTACTTTGAGTATTACTGCTTTTCTTCCAGAATTAAGCGTAATATCACCACAGGTATAAGTTATCCCCCCAGGAATTTCACTATCTTCTAATTCAGGAAACATGTCAAGGGAAGGAACTGCAAAGTATTATTTTTGTTCAATGTTATCATCGTACACTAAATGAAGAAGTTAATATTACTAATTACTCAGAACATTTTAAATGAAGGATGCTTGCCAATAATTCTACGCGCACATCAAAACATGAGAATAGAGTATGTATTGTGCAGTAAATTTGAAAGTCTAAAATATATAGCATCCAGGTAAACTTTTCAGGCTGAAAAATTAATATCCCTTTCCAGGTGATTTTCATAATTCTGTAATTTACTAATTTTGCTTATATTTCTAGAGCATAAGAGCTTTGGAATTTTTTGTGTCAACATTATTCAGGTCATTCCTTAAATAGATATAATCAATACCTGAAAGAACCAGTATGCCTTATGAACAATTTTTTATTGGTTGCAAGTAATTATGTGAGAAACAAGGGTAACAAGAAAGAACAGGAGGGCTTGGGAATTACCAATATGAGATAATATTTGGACATCTTCATAGATCAAACAGGTATTTGCAAATATAAGCAGAAAAGAATCCTGTCTAAAAATGGAGAAATGATGACCACAGATTTCAAGAATCACAGTTTTTGACTCAGACTTTCAACATCTTCCCAAGTCCAAAAATAAAGAAAGGAAGCACTACATGTCCCATAAGAATGTATTTCCAACCCTTACCTGGAAGAAAAGAGCCATGTAGTGCTAGCTCCATATTTCCATTTTCACATGCAATAGGTTCATGAACTGTAATTAACTTAGTCCCATCCGGAAATGTCCCTTCAACCTACAAGTAACGACTTTAGTAAAGCTGGAAAACGGAAGTATCTGGAATAAAAGAGTATCAAACAAGCCTCACAAGTGCTTTCAGAAACCCAGCAATTTATAATTTTCCAATATGCTTTGACCTACCGGATTGAGAAACCATAAGGTCTCCACTAGCCGATCTTATTTTGCAGATAATTAATTGATGCTAACTAATCCAAACTATAAACTTGATGAAGCTTCTACCTGTACAGAGTCCAGAAGATGTGGAACAGCTGCAAGAACTTGTCTCCTGTTGGCAAAAGCAGACAAGAGTTAGAAGAAACTTTTAAGAAAGGAATGAATCGAAAATAAAACTTAGTATCACATTAGTATCACAAAGCACAACCTCGCCCTAAATGGCAGTAACTAAAGATTCTAATAATGTGGTGCAGTAATGTTAGCAAACAACAGGAAGTCCTGAAGCTCAGTGATAACATATATAAACGCTATCTCCAACTAGCAAAGCGACAACCGTTACCTATTCCAGGAAACGGCACCTTTGTCTAACTTCATATTGAAATGATAGAACCCATGATTCAGATTTCAGATAATACCTTCCCAATAATTGTTTCCCAATGTCCATCAACTTAGCCACGGTCTTATCACCATCGCGAACAAACTCTAAAATCTACAAAGTGAAGAAAAAGAATTATCATATTCAAGTGAAGGCGTTACTTTCTCATAATACAGAGAAGGAAAACAATGTGCCAGTTAAACAACCATATACGTAAAAGATCATTTAAACTTTGACATGAATCTCAAACCTATAGTCAAAGGGCATCACGGAAAAGGCGGGAAGGAAAGAATAAGTCGACTTGAGACGAACCTGAGTAGCTATTAGAGCTACGGCTTCAGTGTAATTAAGCGTTAGCCCACGAGCAAGGCGTTTCTGAGCAAGATATCCAGCGTTGTGGAGTCCTAGTTTATCCACTTCTCTTGGAATCAACTTCATTTCGCCCCCACTACTTTTCTCTTCCAGTCACTCTCCCGAAAGTAAAAAACTTGGATACCTTTTCTTCTTACAGTCAAAACTATGAATCAGTGTTTTCGTACTTCTCTAACACCAAATATAGAACATGGCAAGACTTGAATAGCAGAAGAAAGCCATCGATATTGCAAGTGGAGATTTAGAGTATGACTCCCAAACCCATCTTTTTGTCTCGTCAGTTCACACCTGCCGGCATTGTTTCTCTTTGGAATCTACACAGCAGTCTACACAGTACATAACGAGAAAAGGAATAAGGATCAAAAGCAATTAAGGGAAAGAAAGTTCTCCGATCAAAACTAGTACGGCGTTCGGTATTTCTTTAAAAGGACACCAGCAAAATTGATTGATGCTGCAAATAAATTCAGCAAAAACATATGTAAAGGACATGGGAGTCCCCGAAAAGTATTTTATTCTTACCACTCACAGACCAAGCGTTGGCCATAAAAGATACATTTTTTGGGAGATGAAGCAGCGACAAACTTGCTGATGGAACTAACTTATCTAGATTAATTTAAGAAGTTAAACTAACTCATCCCAATCTTGGCAAGCTAGTAAAGAATAAAAATACAAGAAATTGGAAATACTTTATCGATAGTAAGTTCTATCTATGTAAAGAAAAGTTTGCAAGTGCATCCTTTTCAAGTGTGCATTGTCTTTGGTGGGGGAGAGTTGGTAGGTGTTCCTGGATTATTTCTATATTGAATTGCAAGTGTACTATTGCTTGAAATTAGAGTGCAAACAGAAATCAAAATAGAGGTCCTATTTGACACAATTGACAAGTTCCACTACTAAGCTATTTGTCAAATACTTTCATATTCTAATAGGTGGATCGCCTGATGACATCGACAAGCTCCACCAGTCCTTGTACCGTTCACGTGTTGATTAGTTTAAACAGTCATGTGCAACTCCGGTTCAGTACCCCACGTGAGAAACCATTTATAATGACTTGAGAGCGGGAAGGAACTAACTCCACGGCAGCCCCAAATACCAGGGTTTAGATCTCAAAACAAACACCTAAAAAGGCCTGCAAAGCCCCAAAGTTTTTATCATAAGCTCATGTATCTGATTTTTCCTTCAATCGATTAGTTAACATTATGAGACCAAGAACAAAGTTGTTGATATGTATAGGTAGTGTAGGAACGAAATTCTCTTTACCACTAATCTGTATCAACTATGTTCTACGCAATCTCATCCACTCTAAAAATGCCTGAAAAGCTCCAAAGTTTTTATCATAAGCTCATGTAACTGATTTTTCCTTCAATCAATCAATTAACATTATCAGACCAAGAACAAAGTTGGTGAAATATAAGTAGTCTAAGAACGAAATTCTCTGTACCAATAATCTGTATCAACTCTGTTCCAATATAGATGAGATCACATGAAACAAAATTGATACAGATTAGTAGTATAGAGAATTTCGTTCCCACACTACTTACATATATGAATAAGATTGCGTGGAACAAAATTGATATAAATTAATAGATACAGAAGATTTGATCCTCTGTCTTAACGTTGTTTTTCACAAAAAACCCTCGAGTTGTGTGCACCTCATCCTATAAGTCATTGCACTATGCAGTTAGAAGAATTATGTTTGAAGGGAATGAGAATATCGCAACAGCTTTCATTCTCGGGTTAGAGCAAGCACCCCATCTCACTTAGAGTGTTCCAACCTTGTTTCGCTTAATTTAATTCACATATTTGCCTATATCCTATATAAATATGTGAATGAGATTTAATAAAACAATATTAGAACTAATTAATTGAAACAGAAAATTTGATCACTCACTTCCTAGCGTACCTGTTGACAATGTTTTACATAATTGCCACGGCTACTCCAGAAGCTAAATAGGAAGTAAAATCTCCAATCTCAACAGATCATGAAAGTATGACCAACCATAATCAAAGGTAAGGAATTCATGATTCTTATTTGCCTCTTCATCCATTTGATTGGCAGCTGCAACCACTGTATCTCCAACAATTTTGCAGAAACCAAAAGTTTTTGAGTGTTCTTCCAAGAAACAAAAAATTTGAGCAATGCTGCTCCAATTATTCGACGTTACACTTTTACCGTGCACGTAATAGAAAATGTTCTGTAAAAAAACACTCTCTAGCATTCATTCTCTCGGTGGAGATTAATAGATACTGACTAGCCGATCTGTCAGCTTAGCAGATTAAATCTGGAAATACAAAAATAATTGGCCATTCTCATTAAGAAAGGGCCGTCTGAACCTCGGCAGCTACGTCTTTCGGGGCTTTCTCTGCGTGAAGTTGCGCAATAATACCTTTCTTGGCATAATAACCGATGACCTGAAGGCAAAGAAAAACAGACATAGGCAATTGTCAACCAATATTAAATGCAAAATGAATCTGACATGAAGCTATGCCAGGATCAGAAAGAAAAAGGTCCTATATTCATGGTTGTACCTAAGATGAGAAAAATTGTCCTTCTGTGGTGCAGGTATTACATATGGGGAACAGAAAAACATACTTGATTAATAAGTTAAATTATGCAGGATTCAAATTGATAAACCTCCTTCAAAATTGTTTTACCATGAACATTTGGTTCTGATAATATGAAATTTGATTATTACAATCCACATTTGGGTATAAAAGAGATAACAAAGTGAAATGGAATAAATACAAAACTTACTGGTTCAGTTTGCTTGTGAAATGCTTCCAGCCTTGACTTCAAAACTTCTGCAGTATCATCTTTTCTTCGTATCAAAGGCTCTCCTGTAACCTTTATTGGCCCATCAACAGCAGAATGAAACAGAGAAAGGGGATAAAAGGTAAAAGAACACGTGTTAGATTCCGTAAGAGCCGAATAAGAAAATGCAAATTTTAAGGCAATCAAATCATTAGAAAGGCCAAGAAGCACAAAATTTGAAAATGCCAAGTTCACCAGCAAATGCCGTAAGCTTGCTAATTTATGTTATCAAGTAAAGTAGATTCCTAGAATAGCCTATTCTCAGTCAACAAAATTAGAAGACAAATCAGCCAAAATTATGTATATAAACCTTGCAGGCATGCAAACAAAGATAATAGATCACCATTCAAATGCAGTGCTGGCTTATGATTCAAACATCAATAGTATGTTAGTGACTAAAGGTTATATAGTATTTAAATCGCACAAACTTACATCATCAACACCAGGAACTTTAGGTGGTGCAAATTTTGTATGGTAGCTCCGACCACTTGAAGGGTGCATCCAGCGGCCAGTAATCCTTTCCTCTAGTATGGAATCATCAATTGCAAAGTTCAGCACCTTATCAATTTTAGTTCCCTGCTTCTCAAGCATATTGTCCAGCTGCACAAAATGTGGGAATAAGTAACGATTTCAAAAGTAAATCAAATAAAATAAGTGCCAGGGCCAGGTAAGAACAGAAAGAATAAACCTTTTCTGCTTGAACCACTGTCCGTGGAAAGCCATCCAATATGAAACCCTTTTGACATGATGGCTTCTTAATTGCTTCATCAATTATCCCAACCACCAAATCATCAGATACAAGTTCTCCCTGTAAAATATCAAAATCCCCTCAACAGAGTCTCTAGCTAAAACCAACAATTTGAATTATGTGTGAAACTATATCAAGACAATCTTACGCAACAGCACACCTTATCCATGGCTTCTTTGGCTTTAATCCCAAGAGGAGTTTTAGCAGCGACTGCAGCTCTTAGCATATCACCAGTTGCCAAGTGGCACAAACAGTACTCATCTTTAATTATAGGCGATTGTGTACCCTTTCCTGATCCAGGTGGACCTGCAAGTCTTACAATTCCAACTAAGTTCTTCACCGTCATTCAATTAACCACTTTTAAGTCACAAATTTGCTAATAAATCACTTCACTATCAGCTGGGGGCCTGAAGACTAAACTCCATCATCCTAACCACAAAAACTAGTCAGGCTGAAATTCGTGTTTTTCACATGAATTCGTGAAAATTATGCAATTCAACGCACATTCCGCACCCATCGGTAATTATGGATACTTGAAATTGCTTCCGTAGACTCATGTTCTAATGATTCCAATTCAACATTTTCACACCTTTTTTCCTTTGTTCTGATGTTTTCTTTTTTCAAAATGAGGAAGGTAACATTACTTATTGAATGCGAGACTAAGACATTTCGCTCCCCGAAACTCGTGATCCCAAATAAAATCAGACGGAAAATTTCCCACAAACAAAAAGCTGGAAATTTGCAAGCCTTTACGTGTGGGGGACTTTGACCATACAACTAAAAAGTAAATTCTGTAGAAGCAGAGACGGGTTCTGAACACCGTATAGTTCAAGAAAACGAAGGACAACTTTTCTTCCCAAAAGAAAAATGCAACGGAACCGAAGCAACAAACTGATAATGACTAAAAGAGCATGCAACATATAATCTAATAAAACAGAGAGTAAAAGAGTAGATTACCGATGAGAACAAGACGTTTGTCAGGCTTGGAGGAACACTTGAAGCGGCGGAGGACTTCCGTCATTAAATCAACGGAAGGCACATCCTCCAATGTAACTCCTGAACTTGCCATCTCCTTTCTCTGTCTCACACTCTTACTCCCTTGCCTCTTGTGTTGTGCGTGTGAAATATGAACGCGAATAGAGTGTGTTCACATATATTTTATATATAGGAACATTGAAGAGAGTTGTTGACAGGAGGAGGTAACAGATGTTGGCGGATTATACAGAGTCGAAAAGACAAAAACAGGTCTGGTTGGGGTAGTTGGTCCCTAATGTGATTAGTTAGGTTTCGGATTGACCAAAATGCCCTCCACCTTCCTTTCAGTCAAAGGTTAAGAACTGGAAGAAGCTGAGTTCTCCTATTTCTAGTCAGGATTTGCGTCGCTTTCCTTTTTTTTTTCCCGAATGTTCAATTCAATTTACCAACTTATTGTCAAGTTTCTCTTTCCAAAAAATACAAAACTGGCAAAAAGAGCTCGGTTTATAGGTTCGGCCCGTTTTTTGTCAGGTTGATGGAGTCACAGGCTAACCATGGTTGATTCGAGCAGGTCACAAGCCAAAATCGGACAGATTACGAGTCAGTACAGCCATTAATGTCAAAACGAGGTCGTTTTGAAAGTTTTTTCTTAAAAAACAAATAACGAGCCACGTTGTGGCTTGACAGTCAGGCCAGTTCGCAGGCCGACCCATTCTGGCCTGCAGAGCCATGGACCACTATAGTGGCCCAACCTAACCCGACTTATTGACATTCTTAAAAAATACAATAAATTCTTAAGGCCGTTAACAAATAAGGTCTTTTAATAATTTAGGCTATATTTGGATTAACGGTGCGATGGGATAAGTACTTATTCATCGTATTTTTTAACGCAATCACATGTTTGGATCTGAAAGCTAATAGTTGGAGGTTGGAAGAAAGTGTGGTGTCACTACAGAAATTGATAAGTAGAAAGAGGGTTACTGTAGAAAGTACTTCTGCGGTAGAAATTCTACTTTCCATTAATAACTTTTTGATAATTATTATTTTCTATTATACCCTCAATTAATAGAAAGCAAGTTCAACTTATCGTCTTCTTCGTTCTATCTAGCTCTCCGTGTTCTTCTTATATTTTTCTTATTTTAATTTAATAATTTAATATTTATAATTTGAATTTATATGACTAATAATATATTTTTATGA
>JANQBM010607159.1:0-16057 GCA_025594535.1 Erythroxylum domingense | reverse complement strand
TTTCGGTTATAGATTATGTTGTGTTATGGTCTTTTCCGCAGCGTATTGTGAATACTTGGACCATACGCGTTCCAACATACTATACCATAATATGGTTAACCATACTCTCATCCATATAGTAATATGTATACCATTATCGAAATACCATACCATTTGAATACATATTGTTTGCATCTGTATGGTTGTACCTTAATTGGCCACAATACATATATAAGCGAATGGAAGTGTAGTATATAATAACGGTACATGTAACATTATTATGTAGTTCACCCATCAAGCATATATGGGACATGTATACCCATATAACATCCATCCACTATGTAGTGTGTCACAGTGACATATATATGCTTAAACTGGGTGTTAGCTAGGAATATGTATAACCATATTTTGTTATAATGATAACAAACCTATACTATTAATATCAATGTAAGAAATATAACAATTATGTATAATTATGACTTATGTCCACTGATGTCATAATGTGGCATAGATACCAATTAAACACGAGTATGTGGTATGTGTAATAACCCATCCCTCTATTTGATATGGGATATGTGCGATAATTACTACAAACATAGTAATGTGTAATGACACAGTTAGTAATATTACAATAGGTATATTGACCCGAAACCATCATATCATACCTACACACAGTATATCTATTACAGTCCTTTTACACCCATACATTATTAGGTATGTAAATAAATGCCTATTATGGAACATAATATTACTATAATGGGGGACATACATAAGGAGCATACGCATGTATGCAATCACCAGGATTCAGGATATGGTTGTGTAACTATATCCACAACTGGGATCTATATACTATCCATATACTACATTCATGTCATAGTAGTATACCTGAATCCTAGTCCATATCAGTGTAAATAGTGGTTCATTACCATGCACCTGACAGATCTAATATGGGTAATTAGGTTAGTTACCATGTTATGTGGAATTAATAAGTACCCATAGCTATCACATCCATATATGCACTAGAAGGATACCATGGATATAAACACAGATATATCCTACAGGTGTCACATTATATACAATGCTTCCAATGTCATATAATACTCAGGGATAGTAGGCACTGGTTTAAGAGTAATATCAATGGTATCCACATACTAATACATATGTCTCCATGGGGTTTTTACCCAAAGCATGACACCATATTTATCACCTAGTATAGAGTTATACAATTATACGTCCATTTGTTAGATAGTATAGTATAGGTACAAAAATGGTATACTTAATGTAGATGGGTAAGGAACATGCAAATGTTTATCATTAGGACCTTATGGATATTTAATGGGTAACAAATATACTAAATGATTGTAATAGTTTTCATATACTATTTATATGAAGACATTAGGATGCCTTTGAATGTATGTATTATATGTTTGGCATTATCATTATTTGACATGTAGTATACCAACATAAGGTATGTACCACATGTTAGTATACCACTTTTTGATATAAAGGCTATATATGAAGGTAATACCAAACATATCTCATAGTGACGACCCTATGGTATCAACATAATTCATAAGTATGTAATCCCAAACATAGTGTCAAATTTTGTATAAGGCACTAGCCATTATATATGTAAATATATAAGGGACACATCTATTATGGTGATATATTATAACCAAAGATGTAATATCTATATCACCCACATGTACCTCTATCACGGGCAGTAATATGTCACTGTAATGAAACTACCTATAGTACAATAATAGATACCCACTCAGTAATTTATTAGTGACATATTGGGAAGTCACTTATGGAAGTATACTGTCACCCTTAGTGTTTATACCCATAGATTGACGTTATGACATTAAATCATGTCATCTCCATTTGGATTGTCATAATGCTTATAGTATAGCCATTTATATTACATGGTCACAAGCACGTTGATATGTGCTCAATCATATATCCATGTATACCTTAATATGAATTAGATCATTAGCTATGTTATAATATTGTGATCCATATTGCACGCATGATCCACCCTCACAGTATCCAAAGGATGCACATATTTACAATGGATTGGATGGTACCTATATAGTCCCATCCCCATTACATGCCCTATATGGGTACATGTAATATATATATATATTACATGTATACTGAGGTATATGTTATGAATGATATCCAGAATGGGTATCATCTGTTGTGGTACACTAAGGTATACTACAATCATATACCTACCATTTTTCTTATAACAAGGCAGTATGGTATACATTGGTTACTATATACTACATGTATACATATAACTACATGTATAGACATGTAGTTATATAAAAAGTACTACATCTATATGTTTACCATATAGATATGGGCAATGGTATGGTACTACCAATATCTAATGGTAGGTATAAAATTAATGTGTACGTACCATTTATAGCTGTTATTTCATTGTACACTTATCTAATTATAGACAATACAACCATAATAGTTACCACCATGAGAGCGGTATATAATTTACATGTATACAACCTAGTTAAAATATATGTAACTCAAATTATAGTGCATAATTACATACCATATTACAAGTACCAAGCATATACCATGTATCCATTCAGTGAATTGTAACATGTGTGCATGTCACATGGCATAGTTAAGTGTAATGGGATTGTCAGTATGCTATCCATACAATAGGCATATATTATAACATCCATATAGGTAAGATGGTATAGTATGATACAGTGTTTGGAAAATTATAATGATAGTCCATATAACTAATAGGTATCAAATATAATGTAAGGTTATTAGTGCAATATGTTATATTAGTTAACATATAACATATTAGGTGGCTTCATACATGATATTGGATGTAGGTATAGTATCATAATTATATGTTGTATTTTCATTACAACTGTCCATAGTATACGGAGATGACTTATAAGTACTAATTGTGTTTACACAAATATAGGTATAAATGTCAGATTGATATGGACATGTAAAGTATCAAGCCATTATTAGTACATTAAGGTTCCACATAAACCCATATATACCATATGCAAAATGGTATACATAGGTCCATGTGGAACCATAATGTACAAATAATGGCATGATATATAATTATCATTTATATGTACCCCATTATATCACATTATAACATCATGGTTACAATTGTTAGGTGATGGACATATCTAGTCATGGTTAGTGTACATATAACTACATTATAATATGGTTAAGTTATGTGTGATAGTCAGGATCATGTAATACATACGTATACCAAACATGGATTTTATAATCATTGCACAAACATAATGAAGTGACTAGCATAACACATAGCTAGTTATGATAGTACGTTACTAAATACCTATAATAACTGGAGGTATACCTCTTGTTACCAATCAACATTGGAATGGTACACCATATTTAGTGACTAGGTATAATTATGCCATTGTACAAACTTTATCCAAAATACATCTAGTGTTTGATACCTTTCCTTGACCAGCATAAGTCACTATAGGTACCTTATGCCTATATGGGTGTGTCATATATAGGCATAAGTGGTATACAGTGGCTCTAAAATTGTACAATTCCATACAATTGCATATAAATGTCACAATATGTAATTACAACTTTATAGATATATCACGAGTATCTTCATATCTAATTGACCTATGATGAATTATGTCTTGGTACCATGTGCATACCCACATTGACAACATACCCATAAGATAGTGACTGTAGTATGTATATACAATCACTCACAGTTATCCAATTTCCAATTATCTATAATGTAGGTATGCTAAATACATTTATTGTACCCCTATGACATAACATGTTGATATGTCCATCCTATGTGACTATAATATAATCCATACTAGTGTCAAACATATAACTATATGTAATTGTAGTAATACCATAAAGGATATGGTATATTATTGGGTAGCAGGTCTAAATACAAATAGATCGCCAATACATAAAATGTCATATAGAGTTTGTATATGCAAATTGCATATATTGTATACTGAGGCCAATAATATAACATATGAAATACATTACAGACATATACCACATACATTATGATAATACTGTCTAATCCATTATTATAAGTATAATCCAAAGTATGGTATGACCATACTTGATGCATGCCTATTGTTATCTATTTATAACAGTATAGGCCATATTTAACTTATAGTACATCCCTACCACTAGTTAATACTAGAATCTAATAATATTTCTAACAAAGATATATACTTTCACTCTTGTGTATGTCTTAACATGGCCAAATTACCTAGTACGAACTCCAACGATTACATAGCACTCATGGGACCTATAGGTGTAATAAGGTTATACCATCATTTTAGGGAGTACTAGTATGTCCATGTTAGTACCCTTTGTATATGGATAACTTGTGATATAATGATAAGTTTTTTAGCTAAATACTAACATGTCATTACACTATTGGTTACAAGCAATTTGGGATTATATACACCTTTGTGTACCAGTGATTTGTAAAGAGGTAGTATAAATGTCACCTGGTTGTATTATATACATTTTCATATATCACTAACATATCCATATTCTTGATACTTTAGTGCATATGTGGTTATATGGATATACCAAGAGTTAAATGACATGCTTGTATTTATATGGTTGTATATATCCCATTAAATATGTAAAGGTCATACCTGATAATTAATGTGGTAACAATACCTATACCCAATTATAGTGGGATAACATATGTCCTATTAATAACCAGGTATACATTACTACATCATTATATGGTACATGGTATTGATGACTTATGTCAGGGTACCATGTGTAATTGTAGGATATTACCTTAAGGTGTAGTATGTCACAGGTTGCTAATATTCAGATAGTATACTGGGATAGATTGTAATATAATACCATCTGATGACATAATAGGTACAAGTAATATTGAGAACTAATATTAGGGGGACAACGTCATATCCTGGAAGGTAATTACTGCATAAGGGCATAACAACCCATATCAATACGGAAGGTACCCATATGTGACATAATTGGATATGCAATATTGGTAACCATGTTGTACTATAGGGTGTACATTATGCTAGTATGGTACTTGGTATCAGGGTCAACATATAACGAAAATACATCTATATTATTATATGCGTACGATGTGTGTTGCCTATATAATTAGGTCTCAGTAATTTGGGATTTTAGAAACCCATACATTAGTTCGCATAGAATGTATGTCATGTCGTTATGTACGTTATAGTACATTAATATTATAGAGCACTAGCATCCTGTTAGTATCATAATATAACCATATTATAATATGCTATCCCACTATGGTACTATCATGGGTTAGTACATGTACCTAATGCGTATGTAAAATATGTGTCATAACTATTTGACACATATTTTTTGTAACCATGGTCACTATCATGTTTGTTATGGCATAGAATGTTGCTCCCAGGGAGTCTTAAGTGAGTGCTAGTCACATAACCACATATGTACATATACCAATTTGGACCATAATATTCACTATTGCCTAGGGGATTAATTGGGATGACATGATAGTATGAGGTTACATACTGACCAATAAGATATTATCACCTCCATATATGTGATCATATTACATAATAGAGTGATAACCATATGAAACACATATGGTAAACCACTCCATGTAACACTTGTAATACCATGATATGTTATGATAGCACCAAATCATGGTATGTGGCAACACATAGCCTCTATTAATAGTAGCTGTATTATTAACCATTAGGGTCATATACTAACCAATTGTGAATGATATATAACCCTAATGGTTATAATTTATGTACCAACATAAGTCATAATTGGATAGTATAATGTCTACACACAATCGGGGAGGTTGTATAATATGTATCATTTTCAAGTATAGATGTATAAACCCAATTGTTTGATATATGTCACCAACCTATATGATACCTATAGGTTTAAATCATTTCAGGTACCTATATACCTCAAATGAGTATATATTAATTTATACATTAAAGCACTGTATCATACCAATGACATACCAGTAGATGGTGTAATATGTTACACTGGGTATAACATATATACAATACATATTGTATAGGTGTAAATGTACATCTAGTCCTTATCTAATACATTCTGTTATATACCTATAGTAAGGATACAACACTATACACATAATTATAGTGGATGTTATGTATATATATACAACCATATGTATATATACCTGACATTTATAGGTATGTAAAATATCATGGCAATATCTCAAAGGTATACATACATATACCACATACTTATATAGTTGACAATTATGCATTTAGCAGATGATAGTGTAACTTTCATCTGGATAGTACCTAGGTTATAACACTGGGTTATGTCACTATGCATTGACATAACCAATGCATTTAAGCTCTGTAGGTCATGTAACATATGCCCTAACACATATAACAGTATCATAATTCATACTATACTATGTATGTAGGGCCATATGGTATTAATGCCATGACATACCCATAATAATCCAAAGGTATATACTGTACAATTATGACAAGTGTATATATACCCTATAGCAATGTATCCATATGCTACTAGTAAAATATATGGATACATTGTGATATAAAGTGCGATATGAAAGGTTTCCAAAGCCTTTTATACACTTAATTTAATGGTGTCATCTGGTATATCAAAATATAGGATACGTATGTTGTGAGTGGTTATTATGTACCATATGCCCTGTATATAGAATGTAGTTGGCTATATACCTTTGGAATAGCCACAAGTAGTAACATATACAGTTACTAGTAGTATCCTTAAATATTATATAATGTTACCCCAATAGGAGAGGGTGGCTGGCAATAATGTGCACATTAATAATACTATGTTAATCCATGACTAAATATCATTGTAGTGAATTACATGACCATCACTATGATGCATTATATATATAACACATGTTGACTAGTAAGTATGTATAATGCATAGGTCATAGTAACAACATAAACCATGTACTATCAATCTATGTCCATCATATTGTTGCTTATATAACTGTATCAATTTAAGCACTGGTACTTTAGTTACAATAGTGGTGAGTAAATAAGGAGTTGCTAAACCATAGTAATGTTAGGCCCTATATGATATGTACATAGTCATATACTATACTCAATCTGTGAACATGACTATTATAGACTGACAATTTTATGATAATTACGAGCCCTAATAGGGTACAGTACATACTATTGTTACATATTATACTAGGGTATCTGGTGTTGGTTATTACCTGGTATATGACTTATACATATCAATGGATATCAAACATTGTAGTGTGGTACCTCCACAAAAGGATACATGACTATCCTATAATCATGTTCCTTTTGTATATGAGATGGCATATAGGTTGTACTATGATGGGTGTATAGTATATTGTGACAATACATATTGTCACTCTATATGTGCAAACTGGGGTGACAAATTATACCATGCATCAACTACCCATTATGGGTCATTTACGTACCATGTAGTCATTACACTGGGGTAACGTAGATAGTGTTATATACATTATGTAAACCAGTTACATGGTATACAATACCAATTGGAGTGACTGTATTTAGTATTATACACCAAACATGCCCATCTATTAGAATACTAGGATGGTAAATAATAACAATATAATTGTTACTATCAATTGTAATATTACTATATTCAACCAACGTGGTATTATATACCAATATACTAAATACATTTAGGCCATAGTGGGTGGCATAATCCACAGGTTAGCACAGTTAGGGTTTGTATAACATAGGTTATCATACCTTATGAACATTAGCTATGGTAATATCCAATAGTTACTAATGCATATATGTCAGTGTTTATGGATACATGTATGGGTAAACCTTGGCATATGTCTTGTTACATCATCAGGTTACCACTGCAGGCCTGACAGAGGTTGTATCATTTGTAAATAAGAGCATGAATATCCACTACATCTTGTGAGTGCTATGTACGTAGTGTATGGATGGTTGGGTACAGGATGGGTATGAAATATATGGCTATGTTATCATTGTAATAGGTATATTGTACTGTGTACATGCACATACAAACATATTAAAGCTCTATGATAACCCAACCTACTTGATTGCCCCAGGAGATATTGGCACTCACATCTATGTGCCATCTGTATATATTCCTATATTAGTGTATACCAAAGATCATGTTACATGCACACAATCTGGATATATTACATGGACAAGCATTATATGGTAACTATACATGTCACATAATAGCTATTAGTTAACCTGGATTAAGTATATGGTCCACAGTGATTGAGTAATTATGGTATATGTATAGTACAGTATTTGTATCATAGGTTATAGGATGGGTTATATTAGGGTATTCTGGTATATCAGACTATGGTTATATGCATCATATATATCATTACCTATTATACATTTTAAGTTACATATAGATTGTGTGTTATACTGATATATCCCCATAGTTGGTATACCAAGTGGCAATATAAAGGATAATAAAGCATATCTGGTATAGGACCTGGTATACAATATTAATACCATGACTGATACAAGGATGGCTATACACAGTGTTTGTATATCTTATACATTAAGATATACAAACACATATAAATATACACTTATTAAATGCAATGTTAATTACATACCATTGGCAAGAACCTACCAAGTTAGTTCTTATTTATAACACATTAATCATGGTACCATTAATTATGGATTTGTATGTACCACTAACATCCAGAGCAAACATATATATATAAAAGGTATAAATGACCCAAAATTCCACTCACATATGTACAGTGGGATTATGACCAAATTTACCACATACAAATAATGCCAATTATTTATAGTTATAGATCATGTATGTACCTATAAATCCATCACCCAACTTGATAACTTATACGGGGTCTATATAGTATATAATGTGATATAATTACCTACAATACTTTGTTAAAATGGTATAACATTGGGTACACCCTACCACTAATATAGTCATGCCAGGAACAGTATTGTCATATTATGGTATATGGATATATATGGACGGTATGTTATTATAGATGACTATATGAAGGCAGTATATAGGTATAACGCATCTATGTGCCTGGTGGATAGTAATACATTATCATGGTTACTATAAAGACAGCCATGATGTCATAGTAACATAACTTGTGGTAGCTCATATCTCATATCATCATACCTATACTATCATGTGATTGCAATACAGTACATGATACCTTATTATGTAACATATATATATGTTACATACCTGGTAAAAAACACCTATAGTTGCTATGTACTATAATTGTAACTATAGTATAGGTAAAATTGACAATCTCATGAATATGGGTGTACACTACATTTTTCATATATAGGCCATATCAGGCATAGGTGTGTGGATGTTGGGGTATACATCCTTTATATTCATATGAATAATGGATAGTACAATATGGATAGGGTGATTTAGGATGGTAATGGAGTATACATGGGCATCTTTTATATCAAAGATTATACACTTATATAAACTTATATGGCCCACTAATATGTATACAAATATATGCAATATTGTATGGCAAGTCCTTATGACATAAGTATATGGCATATTGTGGGTACTTATTGTCCTAGTAACTACGACACATAAGTACCAGATGGTAACGGTATGGTTGAACAAGGTAACATACACACCATCTAGGCATTGTATGGGTCCAAGGTATGTATAGGCATAAATCCAATGTTATATGGGGACCTTAATGGATAATGAATGGATAATGAATGGATAATGTACGTTTTTATTCAACCCAGCCTATTAATGGTAAGGATGAAAATAAATAGTATGGTTATGACCCACAAGTTACTAGCATATAATGTTACCATTATACTTGTTACTTGCACGTGCATGATATCTTGTACATGGATTGATACATGATATATAACAAAAACAGCCATATACTTATCATGTGTTGTTTCTGTTATATATCATTATACTCTAGTGATAGTATATGGTACTCAACATCCATACATGTAGTACTATATGAATGCCATGTACACCTTGTCCAATCATACTAACAATGTGTATGCCCATTGATAGCATGCCATGTCATATTATTTGCACAAGTATGCAATGTGGTTATATGTACTCAAGGTACCATTAATAGAGGTATTGACCTAGGGTACACATGTTTATAGTTACATACAATGGTAATGCCATAATTACATGCTATAAACAGAACCTAGTCTTGTTACATCAGTTATATGCAACAAGACTAGCTACATGTACAATGAATGGTACCAACATATATTATAACAATATAATGATAATGTAATCCATGCTATATGGAATACCCTGGTTGCAATATCCAAAGGTTAGACACTAGTTGCCTATTTACATTCAAGGTGGATATTGGTACACAACGGGGGTGAGTAATTAGTTTACCTATAATGGCATTATGGTTGGTATTATTATAGGACATACCATAGGTCTATCCAATAGCCATGTTAATTTATATACTATACACACAAATGGTACCCTATACAATTTAATTGATTTAGGCGTTATATCCATATGGCAATGGCAAGTATGGTTATTAAGTTATAGTACATATGATCCAACAATATTATAGTATGTTATAGTTTATAGATATGGCTATATAAATTAACATGGCTATATGTAACCATATGTCTTACTAGTTCACTTAGTGATTACTTTCATTGGGGAGTACATGTATGATACTATTGCCAAACACTCTTTATATGGATTTCTATTAGTATAAAGTGATATGGTGTCATACAACATATATGTTGGCCATAATATACGTGCGGGGAACTAATACCTTATACAATAACTACCATATCACTAGTAGTGATATAGGATCCCAACATCCTTTATTCATATGAATAATATATTACGTTACATCTATGGTAATATATATTCATAACAATTATATCCACATGTAAGGTATTAAACTTACAATATGCATAAACTCTATGGTTAGGTTATTAGATAGGCACTAGCCATATAAACAGGTAACACCTTATGACCATATCTATTTATAATTATGATACTTGTACTACACTTAATATGACATTGTGAGGTTAGATATACATTATGTTACATGTCTTATAAATATCATTGTGATGAGTGGTTAACCATTAACTAATCACAACTAGGATTATAATGGGGACCATATACTGTACTCAGTTTGAATCCATATATCTATAGAAAATATACCAATAAAAAATTGGTATAAATTCCCTCAAATGCCATAGTACGTACCACAACTTATGGTATAGCAATAATTGGGTATACAAACTACATTCCATATAGTCTGAGTAGGTAATAATATGGTTACATATGTGTCTAATTATGGGTGGTAGATTATAGTAAGCACATGTATAGTTTTGCATGACCAATTATAGTTGTATGTGAGATATTGGTACCATACAATGTTTAGGAGGTTTTACACATTGTATGGTACCAATATCTCATATACAATATGTTTACCAACTAGGTGGGTATACCATAACCCATGGGTAATTAGGGTACCCATGGGTACTCACTTGGCATCCCTCCATAATGTATAATGTGGAACATTATATGCGACATAAAAGGTAATTATATATATTGCATATGGGCATTAAGATGTGTATATTTCAAATTGGTGCATATGTAGATATGTTAACATACATTATGATTGGTACCCTAATTTATGGGACATTTATGGTACAATATACACTGTAATTATGGACTTATAAAAGATGCATAGAATAATACTTTATAGTATTATATAGTATGTATACACATTATATGTATAATAAAGTATGTATACAAACTATATAATACTATATAGTATTGTGTATATCCCTTTTATTTAGTCATAGGTACATATACATGTGTATCCTATGACTGATAATATGTTGGATCCTGTAATTTGTAATCAAGTACACCAACATGATAAGGTTATGTGGGTATAACTATGTTATGTACATAGGGATGCACATGTGGGAATATGTTGGATGTATTATGATTATAGTGTGTGGGTATTAATGGGTAATACATGTACCATAGTTGATGATATGCTTGTAATGTAGTAATATGGTGCCATACATAGTATGACTATATTAGTACATCCTTGGTCATCCCCTTCTTATATTTGCGCATAGGACATAATTACATGTACTATTTATATGTTCAACATTATATAGCCACTATGATACTCAACAGATAATCACTCCAAGGCATCTAGTACACATGGGAATACTAAGTACGTGGGAAGTAGGCCTTTATACATATGTCACTAATACCTTAGGGTAGTGGCCCTTGGGTATTTATTTGTGCCCATATTTGAGGTACAAGGGTTATGTAAAGAATGTAATGGACAAGAGAAGTATAACTTACATAAATGGTATATGTAAGTTATACCATTTATAACTTACATTGTCTTACTAATATTGGCGCATTACAGGGGTATGAGTGTATAACAACCACAATGATAATAGATCTTAGATGACTATGCTACAAGTACCATATACTTATAAGTGCCTATTATGCAATGATTACATATATACACACACTCATATCTATGTAACCCAGTAAGATATACCATTATAGTATATACTATGGTAGTTGGCAATTACCTTAGAGAGATAATAACAGTACCTGTAGTTCACAACTAGGAGGTCATCCCAAAGCAATTCAGGTACATGTCACATTGTTACAGTGTGCTCTGATGTTATCATATGGTTTAAATATATGAGATATAGTGGTGGAATACTATTATACACCATCAAACCAAATTATAAGTTACACCATACATAAACCTTATTCAGTTATATGTCCTATATGTTTGTGTGTACATGGACTAACCTTATTATGCTGGTGTACTTGATTGATGATGTAATTCATGGCATAATGGTATGTGTTTTAGTGCACTCATTACTTACATCTGTGCACATCCATTAATAGTATATATAGTAAGTCTGTAGATAGATATAACTATCACTCCCTCTATAATGGGTAACACTACATGTTACTCATTACCATAACTAGTCCCTACATAATGTATTGTGATGGAGGTATCACAATCAATATGGCTGCTATTCATTCTCATGTTTGATACCTATGGGTCCCCTACAGGAATAATATCCAATAGTATGGTATTACATCCATATACTATTGTGTAATTAGGGTGTGTTGTGACATGGCCTGATTTTCACATTAGAGGTGTGACCCATAGGTATCAAACAATGGATGTGATTATTTAGTTACACTGTATTGTTTTACATGATAACATATTAATTAATTATATATCACTATATTTGTACCTCGTAACACATAAAAATATAATTAGTACTATGCCTTGTAGTCTCATACATGTAGCACTACAAGTTTATGGTACAATATGAAACATATATATTATGACCCTGTGATGATAGTGTTATACCATTCATACCATACATGTGAATGTATGGTTTATATAGAGTGGGTAAACATAAACATATGGGAATACTATGTACAAGGCTATACGAGCATACATAGTGCACCTTAACATTGTTATTCTAATAAGATGTATACCAAGGCACTAATTATGTATAAATCATAAATTGGTATACCATACGGTATCAATATTCCAACCAATAATTACCCTAATATGTGTAATCTAATACATTCAGAGTACATGATTGACTAATAATGTATACCTACGGGTATGTATAAATACTTACCAATTATATTATGCATAACATGATTGTATGGACACACCTTATGACATACCTAGCCACCATATATGTTATCATTATAACCCTAATACACTATGATGTCCCTTACATATCCATAATAACCTTCAGTACATAATAGTAAGAATTATTATAACATAATGTGTACTGCAACTAGGGTGTACCATGATATGGTATGTATTACCAGGACCAGGGATATATTAATTTATATCATACAGGTATGTATATCTAGTATTACATAATGGGTAATTAAACATAGGTGATATAAGATTATCTATGTCACCCATTAAACATCCTATAATACCATTAGACCTACAATGATAAGGACATCACAAACAATCCACATAAAGAGTGTTTGGCAATAGTATCATACATGTACTCCCCAATGCAAGTAATAACTAAGTGAACTAGTAAGACATATGTTTACACATAGCCATGGTAGTTATATGGTAACATTGTGCATTCCTTAATATTACTCATGATAATTTATAACTCTATATATTGAATGTCACATTTGTACCATAACAATCCATAGGTTATTATGGTATCATTGTTGGATATAAAAGCCTGTATGTCATCCAATATGATTAAATGGGTACTATTATACCTGAATTGGAGTAATGGCTATGTTTGATCCTATTTGTATAACACAAAGTACAAGGTGACATATTAGTTAAGTAAATGATAGGATGTCTGTTATAACCATGAAGGTGTGACATGATGTATTAGAGCATGGATATAGGTCATATATCAAGATGTATTGAGCATTGTATTCTATACAATGGCTATAGGTGTATAAGCCATTGTATTGCTCACTTATTTGATGAGTGAGAGGTTCTATAACTATGTCACTTACCCATCCACTATGGTTTAACATATATATCATGGGCTTCTGTATAAATGATATGGCTACATATAGAGCACCATAAATTAATGGTACCATCTATGGACACCAACATGGGTATATAATGTAGATACCTAACTCCATGATATAATGTATAGAGGTCCATTATTACCATATAGTACCACCCATATTTATATTATATTAGTATGGACTCACAGTATATGTACTATAGTTAGCACAAGTGATTACAAGTGCATAGGGTAGTGGCCCTAGGGTATTTAACTACGTTCCTAAGCGTGTAGTACATGTGATTGAGGGTACACTATAACATTGGTTACCAACAATGGGATACATTAGTACCTACATTATATGTGATACCTTTATCATATGTATATGTGTACAACCCATTGTGTTCATTAATAACACTGCTAATCATACTTAAAGGTGTTATACACTCCAGATGGCTTGGTACCCAATGTTATAGTGTACTCAATCATATGATGTTAATGTACTCCAGCATTTAACGTGTGATGTATCACAAGGATACCCTATTAAGAATCAGGGTATATATTTGTTACCCTATTATATGAATAACAATATATGTACATAAATTGTACACCATTGTGCTACAATTGGCAAGAGTAAGTACTATTGGCATAATGTCCATGACTGATTGTAATACATGTTAGGTATATGATAACTTACCATATGGTTATAACCTAGGGACATGAGTGTTAATGATCACCCATCTCTCATTGTGATACATATTACATATAACTGTATGTAGTGGGTATTTAATTGCAACTAATAATACCCACTATATAATCCTTTTATTAACTGATAGGGTATGTATACCCTATCAGTGTTAACCATGCTCACATATATATACACCTAATAGTAATTTCTACATATAAACAGCCAGGAACATGAAATGGTCATGATGTATTAGTAGGTCATCCCAACATAACATGACATACAATTCATTAAAGGTACTTATGCATGGTTAACACTGGATGGGCTATAGTTATCTATAGTACCCATATATCAGTTAGTTATGTATAGACTAGGTATTAATGTGCAACAGAGGCTATCTACCATATGATATATAATGTGGTAGACCATTATAAAGTGTTGTACTATAGTATATACATCAACATATAAGGGTACATACCTACAATAGTACATATGTAGTAAAATTACACTCCAATATTATAATAGTACACATGTGTATACACTGAGATGTAGTTACATGTGCAAACATGTAATATAGGTATAATCCTTGTGATATTCCTTATAACACATTGTGTATACTAGGAACTCTGATAATATGGTATAAGATAATAAAATATCCATTAGATATTTACATCAAAGATCACAAAAGCACATCAAAATGGTTCGGGTGGGTCCAAACAAAACGTGCTACACATTTTCGCAAGCGGTCATGTGTAGTCGTGAACATAAGGGAGTCCGTGAGGAGCTCCGTGCCACTAGC
>JANQBM010606838.1:0-16058 GCA_025594535.1 Erythroxylum domingense | reverse complement strand
AATAGTTGTCCAATTCTAGTACAAGCCCACTAAGGAGCGTCAATACATATGTGCCTACAGCTAATGCAGCAACTCTTACTCCATTGCCTACTCTTAGGTCTGACTCTCCTTTGTTGAGTTATCTACTATTCCTAAGGCCCTTCATGTCAGTATAAATGTGCGAGCCATAACTGGTATCTAATACCCATATGTTGCTATCAGAAACAATATGAATATCAATAACATAAATACTTGAAGTAGATGGGGCATCAGATGCCTTCTTTTGCTTCAAGGACTCTAGATAGGTCTTACAGTTTCTCTTTCAGTGGCCATCTTTGCCATAGTGAAAGCAAGTTCCCTTGGAGGCAGTCGTCTTTGCTTTCTTGACACCTCCCTTAGGCCCTATAGATTTCTTCTTCTTTTGGCTTTTTTCTTCAAACCAAAAGAGTATACCAGCATCATAACCTTGTCCTCGTAGACAGATGGCTCAATTGCCTTGAGCATGTTGACTAGCTTGGGAATTGTGCTAGATATATCATTCATTTGATAATTAAGCACAAATTGTGAGTAACTATCGGTTAAACCCATCAGAATTAAGTCAATACTTAATTTATGATCCAAAAGAAAACCTAAGGAGGCCAACTGCTCGATGCAGCAATTCATCTTGGAGAAGAAGAGAAATTGCGAAGTATTCCCCTCAACCATCTTGAAGCGAAAGAGCAATCACGAAGTCTCGAACCTTTTGAACCTTGCTTGCTCATCAAAGAGCTACGTAAGAGAATAGACTATGGTATGAGCATCCATAGCCTTGTGATGCTTTTGCAGCTCCAGTGAAAAAGTAGATAGCAAATACAACTAACCATCTCATTATCATCGAGATGCTTCCTATATGCCCTCCGATCATCAGCAGAAGCATCAACATCAGGGGGATCAGGAAGTGGTTTTTCCAAGACATAACCAAGCTTCTCAGACTGGAAACCTATTCTCAAATTCCTGAGCCAATCAAGGAAGTTTGATCCATTCAACTTGTTAGATTCCATCAATGATCTTAGATTCACACTAGTACTGATGGTGTCGACTCGGGCACTTACAACCTATCGTCAAATAGAGAAAAATTAGAATGTACTTAAATACATGTCTATAAGGACTTTAATAGCACGTATTATGGCTCTCTTTATTCTCACAAATTCATTACTCTCAATATAAATCCGAGAGAACTCATAGAGAAATTCTCCTAGTGGGTTTATATCTAATATCCCTAAAAATGATCTTGGGTTTGTCCAATAAGCCACCTTAGTTCAACCGGTAGGTATTGATCATACCAATTGCATCTCCAATGCAACTATAAAATCTAGTTGTATCAACTGTTGATGTGTGCACACTCATTAGGCTATCAAATCTTGAAACATGTACATTTAATGTACACTACCCAACTTGACCTCTGTCCACATTGATCTTGGGTTTGCCCAATAAAATAATGCTTCTAGTTAAAACTGATCTATTAATTTGGAAATTCTATTTCCATAGTTTGAACATATTCGTGAAAAGCAGGCTTGGGTTTGCCTAATAACCGTAACTTTAAAAGGACTCTGGTTCTCTCCACATTAAAGGAAGACGTTATTTTTAATATTCTAAGTGAGGGGTTTGGCTAAGGTCTCATCTAACTTAGATAGTATTATACATATAACTCTCTCTCTCTCTCTCTCTCACACACACTCTCTCTCTCTCTCTCACACACACACACATATATATACTACATAGCATGATATGGACTACCCAATCAAATTAGGCTTAAGCCCATAACCATCCATCATGCAAGCCCACAAATTCTCCTAACCATGCATTATCTAATGCATATATGTAAACACATTATTTTGGTTAGGAAATCTTGTGGATCCCAGTATGGAAACCCAATCCAACACTTAGATTTTCTATCTTCCTTTTACTAACTTGGCTAAAATTACTATTGTATGTTATTTCGATTGGAATTAATATTAATCTAATTAACATGAATTCCTAATTCCAGAAATTAATTCATAATTAATTTACCTTAAAATAATTATTTGATGTCAAAAATTAAACATCTTCAATTTTATCATACATGCCAATTTTTCTAGTCTTATTGGAAAATCTATTGATGTACTAAAATTAATTCAAAATTAATTTCTATAAATTTACAAAATTTCCAAAACATCAAATCATCATTCCAAGCATCTCTATGGCGTTTCATGATGATCAAAATAATTTAGGAATCACCCAAAAAATATCATGATCACCGAAACATCGATAAAACATCAAAAATGACAAATATAACATCTAAAATTTTATGGAAATATAATTTCGAGAAAAATCATTTAGGCATGCATATAACATCAAATTAACAAATTTTTGTCACATAAAAATATTTTAAGGTTCTAGAATCGAAATAAAAAAAGACAAAAACATCAAACAAAATATATCCTACCATTTCTGGAAAACTGTTCAGATTTGGAAAATTGTTTGATAAAATTATTAAAACATTTTTAATAATTATAAAAATATTATATAGGAATAAAAACATCCCAAATATATTCAAATAAAATTTTCAGAATCAAATTCCACGAAAATCATGTGTAACCGCATCAGTTTAGCCAATAGTCGTCAGACGCCCAGCAGAAAGATGTATTTCATACATGTTCTTGTAAAGTAGAAATTAAATATTTTAATCTCATTAAAAATATTTTCAAACACATTGAATCATTAAAATACATCTTATGAACATATTGGTGAAAGAAAATCGTGAAAACCATTTTTATATAATTAATTTTGAACAAAACATTACAAGACCCTAAACTATCACAACCATGAAAACAATTTTCACATATCATATATTCTACATCTAAAAAGGCACAACCTGGCTCTGATACCACTGTTAGGTTCTGATCATGTATGTCATACATAATATATATCAAATATATGCAGCAGAAATAAAACAGAACCTCAAAAACCAAATCTACTCAAGCATATAGATATAGAAAAACAAAAACATGAAATGTACTTCACCTCTGTCGTCAAATGTACTCCACCTCTATCATCGAATCAGCTTTACAGGACCCTAATCTGTCATAGCCATGAATGTAGTTTTCATATGTCATGTATTTTACATCTAATAAGGCATAAGATGGCTTTGATACCACTCTTAGGTTCCAATCATACATCTCATACATATTATATATCAAATATGCACAGCAGAAATAAAACGAAACCTCAAAAACCAGATCTACTCATGCATATAGATATAGAAAAACAAAAACATTAAATGTAAGATGTTTACATACCTTTATGATCTCCTTCGTTCTTTATCCTTCTCTATGTTGGGTTGTCATAAACCACAACGATCAGCCCAGACCGTTTCTAATGAAAGTCAACACGAAGATAGAAGGATGAAACCTAATTAGGAGATGGCTAGAATTCATTCTTTGTGCTAGCAAAGACAAGAACTCTTGAGAGAGTTGGAGAGAAAAAGTGTGTGTAAGAAAAAGAACCTTTCTTTTTTTTGTCTTACCTAAGATGCACAAACATCATCTCAATTTTCTATACCATTTGGCCTTACATAACCCCCATCACTAATGGAAAGGTCATGAATAGCATGCATTAATGGAAGATATGGGAACTTAATAACCATGAATAGCATGTATTAATGGAAGCTAGCAACACTTGTTTCTAATCCATTCCATGCAATGTTTTCTACCACGATCACGTCACGATCCAATCCCGAAACACTCTCTCTTATCATGAATCACCATTCAAGACCATTTTTCTCATCCTTCAGATCTCCTATGTGTGTGACTTATTATGTTCTCGTTTATGTTGGACACTTGAATTAATACTTAATTCAAGTTAAGGGCGGTATCTAGCAACACATCATCACCCACAATTGACTGGAAAGTTAGTTGTTTGACTATAAACCCTTCCATATGCAATGTTGCTATGCAATTTGTCCTTTCACCATTTATACCCCACTTGGTTCAGAGTATGGTCAAAGTGTCAACTCCTACTAAACTGACTATGTCACATCTAGCCCAAGTGTTATTAGATCTTGTCCTGAGGATCTCATTATTCTATGTTTCATTAAAGACTCTTTTCATGGAATATATATGCTCTGACCAGAGACTCCTGAGTAATGATCTCGACAAGAGACCGTGGGTATCATCTCCTTCTATCAGGAGTGGTGAATCTTTTATTGGCTACTCAATTACCTTCAAATACCTCAAGCTGTACCCAATCACCACCTTATGAGTAACCCCTAAAAGGCATCGATGAATAGAGTCAAAGCATAGGATCAGTATCTGAGATATCCTTGAGTACCTCGAGTTAAAGGATACTTACACCATTGCTATGATGAGACTATCATTGACAATGGAATAACATATTCATATGATTGTCTTATAGTAGGTCAATCCAATGTAATTACTACCATTAGTAATTATCCACATGTTAACTCTAAACAACTTATGTGTACAGGTTATGAGATTTACTACTTGATCTAATCAAGTCGTATAACATACGCTAGCCTATTCGGATTAATGATATCCCATCGCATTAATCCTATGACTAAGGAAAGTTTAGATACTAATATAATTACACATGATAGGAATCTCATTATCATTATCTCATAATGAGTTCCTCCATGTTATTCTTTGTATCAAGGACTTCATTAAATCAATTTAAGATCAACATTAAACCTATAAATGTATGAACATCGAAATAATGAAAATGCCTTTATTAATCATAAAATAATTTGTACAATAATTGCTAAAAGTGATTTCCTTGCCTTTAGAGCACTTCTTTAACCAGTTCCTACTTGCACTAAAGCCAATCACCTTGACATCTATTACCATAGGCATATGCTTGTGACACAAAACTCTTTTGGAAAATAGGCTTAGTTAACGGATTAACTATATTTTGATCGGTGGGAACTCTCTCTATCCTGACATCATTTTTACTAGTGATCTCTCTAATCAAATGGTAGTGCCTGAGTACATGTTTGGACTTCTGATGAGAACTTGGTTCATCCACCAGTGCTATAGCCCCGTTGTTGTCACAATATAACTGTAATGGGTCAGTGATGCTCAGAACCATATCAAGTTTCATGATGAACCTCTTGATCCAAACCGCTTCCTTTGTTGCTTCTGAAGCTGCAATGTACTCTGCCTTTGTCGTTGAATCAGCCGTCGTCTCTTATTTGAAAATTTTCCAACTGACTGCACCACTATTCAGTGTGAGTACATATCTAGACTAGAATTTGGAGTCATCCCTATTAGATTGGAAGCTGGAGTCAGTATACCCACTTACTACAAGATCTCCTTCTCCATATATTAAGAATATATCTTTAGTTCTTCTCAAGTACTTAAGGATATTCTTGATAGCCACCCAATGACCCTCACCAGGGTCTGACTAATATCTACTCGTAACACTTAGAGCATACGATACAATGGGTCTAGCCAAAGCATAAGGAATTAAACTTATACAAGTCCTCTCATCTTGTGTCTTTGGACACAGATTTAGAGAGTGTAATCCTATGTACCATGGGAAGATAACCTCTGTTGGACTACTCCATACTAAACCTCTTTATATATGTAGATTGAGAAAGACCAAGCAACCTCTTAGATCTATCTTTATAGATCCTTATCCCCAAAATATAGGTGACTTCTCTAAGGTCTTTCATAGAGAAGTTCTTCGATAACCAAATTTTTACTGATTGCAAAGTTGAGACATCGTTTCCTATTAGCAATATGTCATCGACATATAGTACAAAGAGCACGATTGCACTCCCATAAACCTTCTTATACACACACAGCTCATTTAGATTTTGTGAGAAACCAAACTTTTTGGTTATCTCATCAAATTGAATATTCCAAATCTTTGATGCTTGCTTTAATCCATAAATGGAATTTTGAAGCTTGCATACCTTTTCTCCATTCATGGATATGAAACCATCAGGTTGTGTCATATACACATCCTCAGTTAGGTTTTCATTAAGGAAAGTTGTCTTCACATCCTTTTACCATATCTCATAATCATAATAAGCAGTAATGGCTAGGAGTATTCTAATGGATTTAAGCATAGCTACTGAGTTAAACGTTTTTTCATAGTGAGCACCTGGCCTTTGTCGATAACCTTTAGCTACAAGCCAAGCTTTATGGGTAACTACATTACCCTCCATGTTAGTTTTCTTCTTGAAAATCCAATTGCACCCTATGGGTTTTATCCCTTCGGGTGGGTCAACCAAAACTCATACTTGGTTTTTATACATGGAATTTATTTCAAATTTCATAACTTGAAGCCATTTGTCACAACCCCATTTTCGGAGCCCAACTATTGGAAATATCAAAAGATATGAACGTATTATCCTATAATGTTTTTTTCATGGGATCTCTCTAGCCAAAAATAGTTCAGACAGCGGAATCACAAATTGACTTCTTCAAAAAAATTGTAGATCCATATCTCTAGTTTATTATGAAATAATAATCATCTCATTCAGAGCTCTATAGGTCAAGATATGCTTAAAATACCAAAGTATGTTTGGTAAAACAATCAATCTATGCTCTTTGGGTCATTTCGCTCACTTTCTCTCCATCAATATTTTTTGAATCAACCCCAATGGATGCCAAAATTTTATGGAGAGGTAGAAAAATATGTTAGGAATCTATTAGTTTAAAAATCACCTCATTTGAAGTTCGGGTGATGAAGTTATGGCTAAAAGAGTCAAACCTAATTATGTGCTCAAACATATTGTAACTATCTTGGGACAATTGGCATAACTTTCACTAGAGATATCAGATTTTGGTCATTTTAAGATGGTTTCGAAGAGGACTTCAAGATATACAATTTTGTGAAGATAAAAAAGAAAGATTTTTCCATCTAGAGGGTCAAAATTGCTTCACTTGGTGCCCATGCTTTGTATGACGCTTCGTCTGATGCTTTGTTTGGTGTTTTGTCTAATGCTTCCTCTGGTGCTTCATCTGACGCTTTGTCTGATGCTTCGTCTTATGATTTTTCTAGTACCTATGCTTCGTCTAGTGCTTCATCTGGTACCCAAGCTTTATCTGACGCTTCATTTGATGCTTCGTCTGATGTTTCGTTTGATGTTTCGTCTAGTACCTATGCTTCATCTGACGCTTCGTCTGGTGCCTCATCTTGTACCTATGCTTTGTTTAAAGGCCATATCTTTTGCGTCCGAAGTTCAAAAATTCCATACTTTATATCGTTGGAAAGCAAAAATAAAGATAAACTTTTAAGAAGACAACTTTGGCTAATTCTACCTAAATCGATACAGTCTTTCCCTTGAATTCAGAACACAATTTCTATACCTATGAAAACTTGAAAAATGTCATATCTCTTTATATCACTTCAACTACTAAGTACTTCTGTTAAATTCTTGAATCCCACATCAAATGATTAATCCTATACAACCTTTCGAATCTCTAATATGCTATTCTAAAACAAACAACGATTTTCGTAATCTCAACGAAGAAGAATATGCACATACCCATTCCACTTCCACAATCATCATACTTAACCCATAAAAATAACTTCATCATACACAAAAGAAATTTCTCAAATTCTCATTCTCATTATTAAACAAAGTAAATATTTTAACAAGCTTTACTGCATATCAACATACATATCACTTACTTAAAAAAAAATGCCAAGGATGCTCATGTTTGATATGCCTATAAAGCTATTAAATGTTCACTAACTTAGTACAAAAGTCTCTAACTATCTTGAAGTTTCTGATGCCTTGCAAGGATTTCTAACCGTCTCGTGCTGCACCAAAGAAGGGGGAAAAGGATGGGTTGAGCTACACAGCTTAGTGGCTAATGCATTTATAGCCATCAGCAATCAACCACAATTCAAGCATATACACATGTATAGCTAACAATTTAAGCGTTAATCAATTTAGTCCAAAACTAATAACACAATATGTAGATTTTAGCCATTAAACACAACACTCAAATGCATCATACTTGACAATTCAAAGATGCAATATATAAACAAATGGCTCGAGAGTTCTGTGGAATGAAACAAAGAAACCGAAGTTTTCGTCGTGAATAAAACAAGTCCAATTTTTTAGGATCTCATAGCCTCAAGCGAGCATCTGAGAGAAGGCTATAGGTCAACGTGCATGTGACTAAAGAAACGGGTTCCTCTTTTACCCATTCACAAACAAATTTTATACTCAATACAGTCAATCATAAATCCATAATCTAATGCTTCTTTTACTTTTTCTTCTTTCCTTTTATACAAATATCATAACCTTTTTAAAGGCATAACATAATCATAATTCACCATGCATTTTCAAACATTCACAATGATTTCAATTTCAGGCAAATCAAATGCAAACAAATCTACATACACACACATAGGCAAGAATTTGACCAATTACGTAATAACTATGAATACATTACCCACCTAAACTTCAATAATCACAAAATAATGCAATAAACACAAATTAAGCTTAAACCTAACCTACCCATAGTCCATCTAGGTTAGAAAACCCAAGACCTAGTTTAGAAACCCTAGGAATCAAATGCGTTCCTTCTTCCTTTTCTTCCAACACAACACCCACCCTCTCTCTAGTCCTTTCATTCTTAACATAACCTATTTCTTTAACAAAACAAGAAGGAAAGATGATTAACTTACCTTAACAAGCTTGATTTATCTTCTTCCCACGTTTTCTTCTTCTTCTTTAACTTCTCTCTTTTCTCTTCTCTTCTACGACTCTCTCTTCTCTTCTTCACAATATTAAGACAACTTTTTGTCCTTGATCTCCCAATTATGTCCTCATCATTTAAGAAAATATCCATTTACCCCTTCTTTTGTCTTTATCTACTAACTCCTTAAGCTAACTCAATTCTAACATTCGCATATCAATTCTAACCTAATTCTAATATTTCCATCTAATTCTAATCTCTATTCATGCCTACTAAATTTAATGACCTAAATCTAAGATAAATAAAATAAACAAATAAATCTTAATTAAATAATTAAACAAATAAATCAATAATAATTAAAAACTTTTGGGTTCCAACAATTCTCCCCCCTAAAAAAATTTTGCCCTCGAAATTCTTATATGAGTCTACGCAGAGATGTGGATACTTCTCCTTCATTACTTCCAAAGGCTCCCATGTTGCCTCTTCCGTCGAATGGTTCTTCCATAAGACTTTAACTAGCTTCACAACCTTATTTCTCAAAATCTTTTCCTTCAAATCTAAGATCTCCACTGGTTGCTCCTTATACTTCTAATCCTCCCTTAGTTGGACCTCTGATGGTTGAACTATGTGTGAAGGAACTAGTCGATACTTCCTTAACATCGATACATGGAAGACATTATGAATCTTAGACAATTCCGGTGGCAAGGATAACTTATAGGCTAAAGGCCCAATCTTCTCAATGATCTCATAAGGGCCTATATATCTCGGACTAAGCTTGCCTTTCTTACCAAAGCTCAAAACCTCTTTCCATAGAGAAGCTCTAAGAAACACTTTGTCTGTAACTTCAAATTTCATCTCCCTTCTATGTGCATCCGTATAACTTTTCATCCTATCTTAAGTTGCTTTAAGTCTCTCTTTTACCAATTTAATCTTATCAACTGCGACTTGCACTAAGTCAGGCCCTAAAAGCTTCCTTTCACCTTCCTCATCCCAACAAATAGGAGTTCTACACCTCCTACCGTACAAAGCTTCATAAGGTTCCATTTGGATTCTCGAGTGATAGGAATTATTATAGGTGAATTCAATTAACGACAAATGATCATCCCATGAGCCTTTGAAATCTATAACATAAGCTCTCAACATTGCCTTCAAAGTTTGGATTGTTCTCTCTGATTTTCCATTAGTCTGTGGATGGAAAGCTGTACTAAAGTGCAACTTAGTTCCCAAAGCCTCCTGCAAGCTTTCCCAAAATCTGGAGGTGAATCTGGGATCTCTATCTGAGACTATAGAACTCGAAATCTCGTGAAGCTTGATTATAACATCTATATATTTCTTGGCCAAAGCGTTCAAGGAATCCATCTGTTTAATTAGCAAGAAATGTGCTGACTTAGTTAGCCTATCTATAATCACCCATATTGCATCATGCTTCCTACTAGTTTTTGGCAATCCCATCAAGAAATTCATCGTAATCTTCTCTTATTTCCATTTAGAAATCAACAAAGGTTCAAGCTTACCGATAGGTGCTTGATGTTCTGCTTTAACTTGCTAACATACTAAGCATCTTTTAATATACTCTGTAACATCTTTCTTCATTCCTTTCCACCAAAACTGTTCTTTTAAATCTCTATACATTCTTGTACTTCCTGGTGCATTGCGTAAGGCACATTGTGTGCCTCATCAAGAATCTCGTCTTTTAACTCTTGCATATCAGGAATACATAATCTGTTACCTACCACCATCAATCCATCTTCCCTTACCTCTATTTCAGAAGGTTTACCGTTTTAATCTCTTTTCTAAGCTTGCTCAAATACTCATTTTGCTTCTGCATTTCCTTAATCTTCTCATTCAACACTGGCCTTACTCTAAAATTTGCCAATACACAACCAGATTCAGTTGGGCTCAATGTCACCCTAAGTTTGACTAATCCCTTTAACAAAGGAAGATACACTGTCTCCACATATGCTATAGTTGATTTTCTACTCAGTGCATCCACCACTACATTAGCTTTCCTTGAATGATATTCCATCATCAAGTCATAATCCTTTAGTAGCTCTAACCATCTTCTCTGTCTCAAATTCAAATCTTTCTGGCTTATCAGATACTTAAGACTCTTGTGGTCTATAAACACCCTGGTGGTGACTTCATATAAATAGTATCTCCATATTTTTAACTCAAAGATTATAGCAGCTAACTCTAAGTCATACGTAGGATAATTCATCCCATAAGGTTTAAATTGCCTAGAAGTATAGGAAATCACTTTATCTCCTTGCATGAACACACACCCTAATCCCTTCTTTGAGGCATCACTGTACACTATGTATCTATCACTACTGGAAGGTAAAGTCAAAATTGGTGCAGTTGTGATCCTATTCTTCAATTCCTCAAAACTATTCTGGCACTCCTCTGTCCACACAAACTTCTGATTCTTCCTTGTCAATTTGGAAAGTGGAGTTGCTATCATAGAAAAGCCCTCCATAAACCTTCTATAATACCCAGCTAAGCCCAAAAAACTTCTCACTTCAGCTACATTTTTAGGTGCTTCCCATTTCGCAACCACTTCTATCTTCCTCAGATTTACATGTACTCCTTGCTCTAAAATTACGTGTCTAAGAAATACCACTTTCTTTAGCCAAAATTCACATTTGTCAAATTTTGCATATAACTCTTGCCCCCTCATTGTCTTCAAGGCAATCATCAAATGTTCCTCATGCTCCTTGTCACTCTTGGAATAAACCAATATATCAATAATAAAGACTATGACAAATCGGTCTAAGAAAGGCTTGAAGACTCTATTCATTAAGTCCATAAAGGCTGCAGGGGCATTCATTAATCCAAAGGGCATAGCTAAGAACTCAAAGTGCTTATACCATGTTCTAAAAGCAGTCTTTGACACATCAGACTCCTTTATCCTCAACTGGTGCTAACCTGATCTCAAATCTATCTTAGAATCTACCCTTTCCCCCTTGCAATTGGTCAAACAAATTATCTATGCGTGGAAGCAGATATCTATTCTTGATAGTGACATGATTGAGATTTTGGTAGTCCACATACATTCTTAACAATCCGTCTTTCTTCTTCACAAAAAGGACCGAAGGTCCCCAAGGCCAAGAGCTAGGCCTAATATACCCCTTCTCCAATAACTCTTCCAATTTCTCCTTAAGTTCATTCAATTTCTCTAGAGCCATTCTATAAGGCGGAATTGATATTGGTGCAGTACCTAGACGAAGCTCAATGGGAATCTCAATTTCTCTAGGAGGTAGTCCTGGTAATTCCTCAGGAAAGACATCTGAGAATTCCATGACCATAGGAATATCTTCTAATTTTCCTCTATCTGCCTCCGTGTCTACTACATAGGCTAAAAATGCTTCAAACCCTTTCCTTATCATCTTTTTTACTATCAGAGTCAAAACAATTATAGGCGGGGTTGCTTTCCTGTCCCCCATAAACACTACCGTTCTACCTTCATCCGATTCGAACTCCACTGTCTTTTATTTGCAATCTAGATGGGCGCTATACTTTTCTAACTTATCTATGCCCAGTATCACATCTAATCTCCCCATCTTCAATGACATTAGATCCACCACTAAGTGTTCCCCACCAATATATCCTTCATAATCTCTATAGACTTGACTAATAATAATATACTGGCCGATTAGAGTACTAACTATCAAAGGAGTATCCAATGGTCTCAGTTCTCTACCATGCACAGTTCTACTTGATGAAACAAATGAATGGGTAGAACCTGGATCAATCAAAACAATAATATTATCAACAAATAATGAAATTGTTCCAGTCATAACTTCTGGAGCGATTTCTGCGTCCTCTCGTGTCACTGCAAATACTCTAGCTAGTTCTTGTCCCCTCAGTCTTCCTGAAGGGTTTACCTTCTTGGTCACATTAGAACTGCCCACTTCAATTGTCATCTTCTATCCCCCAGTCTCTAGCCATGCACCCTTTTTCCCTATAGTTGAAACAAGCTGCTGTCAATCGGTAGCATTTCCCTCTATGGAATTTCCCACAGTGATCACATTTGGGGATGGGCGACTTATCTCCTCCTCCCCTTCTGTTGCCTCCAGCTATTGAGGCCTGCTAAGAAATAGTTCTCGACTGCTTAGATCTACTTGCATCGCTGCTCCTCTCCTCAGACTGTAAAGGGAAATTCTTGGCACTCCTTTCTAACATAGGAGTACCACCTCCCCTCCTGAGCTGTTCTCTTTCGTTTCTCTTTCTATTCACTACACTCTTGATGTTCTCCACATTCTCAACCTTTAGCGCTGCTTCAACTAGCTGTTGGAAGTCACAAAAGTTCTACGCCACTACTTTTTCTTTGATGGCCAAATGCAATCCTGATTCAAATCTATGACACTTAGCCACCTCACTCATCATCGTCTTAGCTGCATATTTAGACAGTTGCGTAAACTGGCGCTCATACTTACTTACTGTCATCTTCCTCTTCGTAAGACTTGAAAATTCCCTCTGCTTTTGTTTGATATACACTTTATACAAATACTTCTTCTTATACACTGCTAAGAAATCTTTCTATGTGAGCACTGATGGTTTCAACTGACTCCCCAACACACTCTGCCACTAATGCAAAGCATCTCCCTGTAGCAAGCTTACAGCGTACACATTTTTCTCATCATCCTCACAATCCATCTGATCCAGTATCCTCTCGGCCTTTCTCAACCAAGTCTCGGCTTCTTCTGGATCTTTTTTCCTATAGAAATCTACTGCTCCATACTTCATCAGCTTGTCAAATTACTTCCCTTTCTTAGTTAGGGTCATAGCACAGGAGTGTGGCATCTGGGCCATAACCTGAACAAATGCCTGAGCAAATGCATGAATCATCCTTGGATCTAATGGCATAGGCACTTGCTCATGCGGACGAGTAGAGTCCCTCGTCTATGATGGAACAGGCTCACTACCTTCCCTACAGAAGCCTCAGCATTTCCTGGGGCTACATACTCATCAGTACTCTCCTCTCTTGGTGGAGAGTCAGGTGCAATTGATCCTTGCAAAAATCCTTATGTCCTTTTACAAAGAGGCATCTTACTCCTTCAATTAAACCATTAACGATTAGCTCACTTTTCATTTTAATCCTATTTCCTACATGTATACATGATATGCATGTCACTTAATGCAATCAATCAATTTACAATGCAAACAATTTATCACACAGCATAACAATTCATACCACTATGCATTCTAAGTCTAGGAAAAACCTAAGCTCTGATACCACAACATGTTGGACCTCGTTGTTTGAGCCCAACTATCCGGAATATCAAAAGATATGAACATATTATCCTATAAGGTTATTTCCATAGGATCTCTCTAGCTAAAACTAGTTCAGATAGCAAAATCACAAGTTGAATTCTTTAGAAAACTTGTAGCTCCATGTCTCTAGTTTATTTTGAAATGATAATAATCTCATTCAGAGCTCTACAGGTCAAGATATGATTAAAATACTGAAGTATGTTTAGTAAAATAATCAATCCATGCTTTTTCGATCGTTTCCCTCACTTTCTCTCCATCAATTTTTTTTAATCCAACCCAATGGATACCAAAATTTTATGGAGAGATAGAGAAATATGTTAGGAATCTATTAGTTAAAAAATCACCTCATTTGAAGATTGGGTGATGAAGTTATGGCCAAAAGAGTCAAACCTGATTATGTCCTCAATCATATTGTACCTATCTTGGGACAATTGGCATAACTTTCACTAGAGATATCATATTTTGATCGTTTTAAGACAGTTCGAAGAGGATTTCGATATCTAAAACTTTTGAAGACAATGAAGAAAGATTTTGGCATCTAGAGGGTCAAAATTGCTTCGTCTCTCGCTTCATCTAGTGTCTATGCTTCGTCTGGCACTTCGTCTGGTGCTTTGTCTGATGCTTCGTCTGGTGCTTTGTCTAACGCTTCGTCTGATGCTTCGTTAGACGTTTCATCTAATGCTTCATCTGGCATTTCA
Organism: Erythroxylum domingense; assembly: GCA_025594535.1. Lineage (NCBI taxonomy): Eukaryota > Viridiplantae > Streptophyta > Magnoliopsida > Malpighiales > Erythroxylaceae > Erythroxylum > Erythroxylum domingense. The sequence goes on along the minus strand of JANQBM010606838.1, from coordinate 1,411 downwards.
TCTGATGCTTCGTCTAGTGCTTCGTCTGGTACCCATGCTTCATCTGACGCTTTGTCTAATGCTTTGTCTGGAGCTTTGCCTGACGCTTCATCTAACGCTTCGTTTGATGTTTCGTCTGATGCTTCGTCTTGTGATTCGTCTGATGCTTTGTCTGATGTTTCATCTGGTATCTATGCTTTATCTGACGCTTCGTCTGGTGCCTTGTCTGGTACTTATGTTTCGTCTGGTACTTATGTTTCGTCTAAAGGCCATATTTTTTGTGTATGAAGTAGAAAAATTCCCTATTTTATATCTTTGGAAAGCTAAGAAAAAGATCTACAACTTTCAAACAGACAACTTTGACTAATTCTACCTAAATCGATACAGTTTTTCCCTTAAATTCAGAAAACAATTTTTACACCTATGAAAACTTGCAAAATTCCATATCGCTTCATATCATTTCAACTACTAAGTACTTTTGTTAAATTCTTGAATCCCACATCAAATGATTAATCCTATACAACCTTTCCAATTTCTAACATGCTATTCTAAAACAAACAACGATTTTTGCATTCTCAATGAAGAAGAATATGCACATGCCCATTCCATTTCCACAACCATCATACTTAACCCGTAAAAATAACTTCATCATAAACAAAAGAAATTTCTCAAATTCTCATTCTCATTACTAAGCAAAGTAAATATTTGAACAAGCTTTACAACATATCAATATGCACATCACTAACTTAAAACAAAATGCCAAGGATGCTCCTGTTTGATATGCTTATAAAGCTGTCCAAAATGTTCACTAACTTAGTACAAAAGTCTCTAACTATCTTGAAGTTTCCGATGCCTTGCAAGGATTTCTAACCGTTTTGTTCTGCACCTAAAAAGGGGGAAAAGGCAGGGTATATGGTTCAATGGCTAGTGCATTTATAGCCATCGGTAATCGACCACAATTCAAGCATATGCACATGTATAGCTAGCAATTCAAATGTTAATCAATTTAGTCCAAACTAATAACACAATACATAGATTTTAGCCATTAAACACAACACTCAAATACATCATACTTGACAATTCAAAGATGAAATGTACATACAAATGGCTCGAGAGTTTCGTGAAATGAAACAGAGAAACTAAAGTTTCTGCCGTGAACAAAAAGAGTCTGATATCTCAGGATCTTGTGGCCTCAAGCGGGCAGCCGGGAGAAGGTTATAAGTCAATGTGCACATGACTAACGAAACGAGTTCATCTCTTGGCCAATCACAAACAAATTTTATGCTCAATACAGTCAATCACAAATCCATAATCTCATGCTTCTTTTACCTTTTCTTCTTTCCTTTTATACAAAAATCATAACCTTTTTCAAGGCATAACATAATCATAATTCATCATGCATTTTCAAACATTCACAACGATTTCAATTTCA
>JANQBM010606621.1:0-16058 GCA_025594535.1 Erythroxylum domingense | reverse complement strand
TGTAATTTTAGAAATCGAATATGACAATTTGTAATAATTTTGAGAAATTGATAACGAATGTCTGAATTGTATTTTTTGTAAATTGAAATGGGCCCCAAGTGGCTAATAAATATTCTGTAAATTTTATTAGGTGGTTCCAAATGATTATGAAATAAAATAGGCCAATTTGTGTTATGACTTTCTGCACTTTATGTTTCATTGCTATTATGTAAAATGTTTTGTATAAAGGAAAAAGTGGGCCCACATTTATGATCATTGACAAGAGTTTTAAATTCAAAAAAAAATTTGTACCGAGTTTTTAAATGATAAGTGATGTGACATGCCATTCTCGCGGGGCACGGATTCGGGTATCACCATCGATATCAAGTTCGGATCCATCGAGAATGGGGTGTTACATAAGACTTTATTTCTGTCAATAAGAATTTTTAGGATTATTAATTCACATTTGTTGATCCCATGTTTTTATAGATAATTTCCTTCAGCATTTATGAATTCAGATAGTCACTAGTGGCAATTTATCTTCTGTTAAGACAAGACTTTCATGAAAATCAGCATAAGACATTTTTTTGGTTTTAAGTTTGCCTGTTAGTACGTACGTAACCATACGGCCTCTTCTTCTGTTAGTACAGAGTTGCACGGTCTATTTGTTAACGTCCTATATACTATTAAGTATCAACAATGCAGGTGCAACAATCAATGATAACATGCAACTTTTGGTATACTAGGACCACCTATGGGATATCCATATTCTTTTTCAAGCTTAATAATAATATATGACTTGTATGTTGGAGAATGAAGGGTATGCTTTCTGCTGAAGAAATTGTTGGCCAAGCATTCAGTTATCATTTTTGGTTAAGGACTTGCAGCCATAGATTTCAGTTAGGAATGTTTGTTTTGTTAGATCGATAACTATTTCAATCTTTCTGGTGTGGGATATTAGTGCATTATGTTTCATTGAGGTCCCTAATAAACTGTGTTGAAGTGACTGAAGTCACTCTCGAATTTACTGAATGTACGGTGTGTACACTGTGTTGTCCAGTGCTTCTTTGCACATCCTTTTCAGATATACTTCTGCTAATGTATTCTGAAAGATGTTTCAAGACTAAAATGTCTCAGATATGCAAGCATAAGCAGCTAGTGGCTACATTAGGACTGCACTTCTGTTTGCTGGTCATAGAGCTTTTGAGCAATGAGTGCATACGAAAAGCTAGCTAGTATGCGAGCTCACCAAATTCCTTAGCCACATATGAGTAATAAGTTATATCCCTCTAAAACTATTATTAGTCCATAACAGAGTCACATGTATATGACAATCTAGAGGCGTTTAAAGAGAAAGTACTCATCCAAGTTTTCAATAGCAGTTGGTGACCACAATTATATTATAATTTTGTGGTTTCGGTAAAAATCACCAACTTATAATTGATGAAGATAATTGCAACAATCAATAATCATTCAATTATGCTTGCATCAATTGGATTCATTACAATGCAGTTGATATATATGTATCATGAGATATATATCTCCTTTTGTTTAAATACATGTATCATGAGATTGAAGTGGGGTTAAATGGCATGGATGTTGGTTTGACCATCATGCATATATTATGAATTTACTTAAATTTACATCTTTATTTTTATGCTATAGAATCAAATTTACACCTTCATTTTTGTTCAATCATTTCCATGCACTTGAAGCAATTTAACATTAAATGTAGTTGTCTCATTTTTATTTTAAACCATGTTTATCATTTAATACTTTGTAGAAATTGTTATAATTCATGTCACTTATATGTGGTTACATTTAGTGATGGAAGGTTTGAATAATATGAACGATTTCAATGATTGTGTGGAAATAAATGAAAAAGATGGGGTATAGAATGATACTATAGAGATGTATTTAATTTCCTTGATGGTTGATGAAGTGAAGAAGGAAAATCGAATGACTACAACCTTTTCCAAATTTGGTTGGAAGAATATTAAAGCAGGGCTTCACAAAAAATTCAATAAGGAGTATACTGATATTCAATTGAAGAATAAGTATAATGGATTAAGAGCAAGATTGAAGAATTTCAAGAACTTATTGAAAGAAACAGGAATTGGCTACAACTTCCTTACTGGTTAAGTTAATGTTACAAATGAATGTTGAGAAAATCTATTTAAAGTAAAGTATATCTTTTTTATTAATATATCATATTATATAATATTTATTCTCATATTCATTTTTTATCATTATAGGTGCATAAAATAGCTCACAGACTCAAGAAAAAAGGATGTAAGGAATTTTCAGACTTGTGTCATATTTTTGGAGATACTATGGCAACTGGTGTGCATGCACATCCATAAACTAAATCTCTATTGAATAGTACAGAAGAGGAACATGAAAATGATGTTATTGAACATTACTTGTATAATGAAAAAGAAGATTAAGATATAAGTTTTATATCTAAGAGAAAGTTATAGTTGTAATTTGCATTATGTTTTAGGATTTAATTTGTTAAGTGTTTAATGTTAATTTGAGTGTTTAGTGTGTATTTATGTTTTAATTGTGTTAGTTTATGCGTTTAAGTGTTTTATGGGTTATTATGAGTCTTTGAGTTTAAATGTTATATTTTTGAGGTACCTTGATGTGTTTGTTAGTGTTTCAGGGTAAACGGCGAAGAATGGAGAAGTTTTGAAGAGTTTCGGGCTAAAAACACGACTCACGATCATGACAGAAAGAGGCAAGCTGACATAACCTAGGCCACGATCGTGCACTTTGGGCCACGATCATGATAAAGAGCTTTGTGCCAAGCTACAATCGTGCACTTTGGGCCACCATCGTGACAGAGAGAGTTAGTCGCTGGCCACGATGGCCTGCATTGGGTTGACACAAAAACTCAAGTTTCACAAGACTTTTCGGATCGTTTCGACCCCGAATCAACCCTAGGGCTTCCAAAGTATAAATATAACATTAAGGGACAAAATAAGAAACCTTTGAAGAGCCTTGATCAGCCACCAAAAACAAAACCCTAACAGAGAACCTTGAGAGATCGAGAAAGAGACGAAGGAAGAGAGAAGAGGAAACCGGCACATACACAACGTGCTTCCTGGATTAAGAAGTTTTTCGAAGTCACGACCTCCCATCATCCCGTCGAGTTTTGTTCCTATGTATTTCAGTTTTATTTAATTATAGATTTGGGATATATAATTGATTATAGACTTGCATTGTGGTTGATGTTCTATACTCACCTTTGGATTATTTGTTGATTTAATGAAATCTGATTGTTTTAAGTGTTTATTGAATTAATTGTGATTTATTTTGTACTTCATATCTCGATAATAAAATGAGAGGGTGAATCGAGAGAAAATGATTAATTTGGGCTAACGAGAGTTAGATAAATTAATAGATTCAGAATTAAATCAAGTTGGTAAATCTTGTGTAGAGAGATCATATTTAGGTTTCCAATTGTTTATTAGAGAACTTAAGAACAAATTAGGTTTTGGATAGGTTAGTAATTGAGAGATTACAACTTCCCATAATTTGATTAGGGTTTATGCTTCAATTATAACTTGAGAGAGAGTAATTGACCTTGGGTTCATTTAGAACCATTAATTCGATAAATCATAATAGGTTAGGTTGACATTAAGGATAGATAATTTTCCCTTTCTCTCTTTCAGTAAACTCATTAGGTGGAATTTGAGGGTGTGTGATCATTGTTCAACAAATTGATAAATTTCCATTAATTGTTATTTAAAATTATTATTCATCATCATGATTGATTTTAATTAAGCGTTAATTGTCAATTATTGTTTTGTTAGTTGATTTGGTTATTTGATTAAGTTAGTCCTCGTGTTAAAATTTATTGTTTGTTAAATATTTGTTTAATAGTCTCCAACTTTAGATTTTAGGACTAGATTAATCCTCCTCATAGGAACGATACCTTAGGTACTACGCGAATGACCCGTACACTTGCGAAAATATCGAGGTTATAAATATTAAAACTTAGCATTTGTAACCTTGCGATCAAGTTTTTGGCACTGTTGTCTGGGAGGCGATAGTTTAGTTCTATATTTTAAGGCATTATATTGGTTTTTAATTTTTGTTTTCATTTCTTTTGTTTCATTTCATAAATCGTGCTCTTGCATGAACAAAAGAGTCACGAGAGGTTCTAGTCGTGCAACGAAGATGATAGATTTAGATATTACTCGATTAAAACGAACCCTTAACAAAGCTAGGCGAAAAGAAAACGACGAGATTGGGAAATCAACAATGATCGACGAATTCCAGCAGAACATGGACCACAGAGTGAACCAAGGCCGACAACAAAGGACCCTGATGGACTTCATGAGGCCGGGTTCAATGCTCCGAACTAAGGAGTGGTTAGGACACCTGTTCAAGCGGCTTCATTTAAGATTAATCCGGCCCTCCTTAATATGCTTTAACAGAACTTGCAATTATATGGATTGACAAATGAGGATCCCAATGGGCACATCATGAATTTCCTCAAAATCTGTGATATTTTTCAATATCATCAGATGTCAGAGGAGCTATTAGAATTAGGTTGTTTCCCTTTACTTTTAGAGACAGGGCGAAGGCTTGGTATCATTCACTAAGCCCATCCAACATCACAATATGGTATTAACTTATGCGTGCCCTTTTGGACAAGTATTTCCCGTTGACCAAAACCACCAAGATAATTAAGGAAATCACTAATTTCCAATAAGGTGACGAGGAATCAATCTGCGAAGTGTGGGAAAGATATAAGAATCTGTAAAGGAAGTGCCCACACTATAACCTACTAAAGGAGTTCCTTTTGTAAACCTTTTACAATGGAGTTAACCCACTGACAACAGGCATAATCGATGCAACGTCTGGAGGATCCTTGATGCGGAAGACTGTTGATGAAACGGAGGAGTTGATAAAGGAGATGGAAAGCAACAACTGCTTATGGAAAAATGAGCGGAGGAGGATATTCAGATAGCAGAAGGGAATTATTGCGGTTGATCAGATAATAGAGATGCAAGTGAAGATCGACAACCTGACGTGACAACTAAACAACACAAAGGCATCATCCTCAGCTCAGGTGAAGGCCTCACAATTGAAGTGTAAGCTCTGTGGCCAGATAGACCATGATACCATGGAGTGTTATTTGATGAAGGAGGATAGTCAAGAGCAAGTAAATTATATGGGAGCACAATATAGACAAGGAGGGCGTAATAATCCCTACTCCAACACTCATAACACTAGGTGGAAGAACCACCCTAACTTTTTCTGGTCAAACAACAACAAAGGACAGTTCAGGCCTTAGGGACAACTAGGCTTGCAGCAAGATAAAGCAAGCTCGATGGAATCAAAGTTGGATAAAATTTTAGATAAGCTTGGAACTTTAGACAATGCACAAAAGAAGCTGGAAGATAAATTTGACCAAGTCACTAAGAACCATGCTTCCTCAATTCATAATCTAGGAGCCCAAGTGAATCAATTGTCCAATACCTTTTCTATGCAAAATTTGGGAAATATTCCTAGAACTTCAGGAACAAAATCAAGGGAGCAACTAAAAGTTGTTACACTTCGAAGTGGGAAGGAACGTGAACCACCCATAAAAGCAGTGGAGGAGCCCATCCAGCCAGTTGAGAAAAATTAAGGAAAGGAGAAAGAAGTGGACATAAGCGAATTCCCTCCTTATGTTACATCTCCATCGTATCAACCCAAGGTTCCTTTTCCTCAACGACTATAAAAGAAGTTATGTGAACAATTTACAAAGTTCACTGAGAAGTTAAGGACACTATAGATTAATCTCTCCTTTGTTGAGGCATTAGAGCGCATGCCTAAATATGCAAAATTTATAAAGGACATTATCAAAGAAGTGTACTTACGAAGATAATTAGATGATAGGTCTAACTGGCACTTGCAGCTCAATAGTCACCAGTCAAATGCCTTCAAAATTGAAAGATCCAGAAAGTTTCACAATACCTTGTGTGGTTGGTGAATTTGAATTTACAAAGTGTTTGTGTGATTTGGGAGCAAACATCAATCTTATGTCGTTGTCGATATTCAAAAAGTTAGGATTGGGAGAGCTCAAGCCAACATCAATGTTAATTCAATTGGTTGATCAATTCATTAAAAGGCCATTTGGAATAGTGGAAGATGTTCTGATGCAAGTGGATAAGTTCATTATTCTAGTGAATTTTGTGGTTTTGGATTTTGAAGAAGATAAGAACTCTCCACTGATCTTAGGTCGACCATTTATGAACACAGGAAAGGCCATAATTGACGTTCACGAAGGGAAATTAACACTTCATATAGGCAAAGATTAGGTCGAATTCTATATGAATAAGGTTTTAAAGAACCCAATAACGAGCAGTGCATGCATGAAAGTTGAAATTATGGATCAAAATTTGCAAGAGCTAGTTGAGAGTTGCTTAGCAGAAGTGCAGTCATTGGAAGCAGAGGCTGATAATAATCATCAGAATCTTGAATCTAAAGGAGATGATGAGATGGAGGAGGCAGATGTTTAAGTGTAGCAAGATAAATTTGTTCGGACCGAAGCACCCACACCACCATCTTTAGAGAAACCTCCGACATTAGAACTTAAGCCTTTACCTACACACCTCAGGTACACCTTTCTTAGTGGAGGTCAAACGCTACCAATAATAATTTCCAAGCAATTGAATGAAAAACAAGAAAGTAAGGTGGTGGAAATTGTTAAGAAGCGGATGAAAGCCATCAGATGGCAGATTGCTAACACGCGAGGAATAAGCCTGAATGTCTACATGCACCGAATAAACTTAGAGGAAAGATGTAGAACGGTGAGGGAGCATCAGCGGAGAATAAATCCTAACATGAAGGAGGTGGTCAAGAAAGAGATCATAAAACTTTTAGATGCAGGGATAATTTATCCATCTCTGATAGTGAATAGGTCAGCCTAATACAATGCGTACCTAAAAAAAGAGGAATGACAGTGATAGTAGAGAAGTAATTTCAACAAGAACAGTTACAGGATGGAGAGTATGTTTAGATTATCGTAAACTCAACATAGAGACTAAGAAAGATCACTTTCCTCTCCTATTTATATACTAGATGATAGAAAAGGTAGCTAGCCATTTATATTTTTTCTTTTTAGATGGATACTCAGGCTATATTCAGATTTTCTCTACCCTGATGGTCAGGAGCAAACCACATTCACTTGCCCCTACGATACCTTCACGTACAGACAGATGCCTTTCGAACTTTGCAATGCTCTAGCCACATTTCAGAGATGTATGATGTCGATCTTTGCTGACATGATAGAAGACATAATGGAGGTGTTCATGGATGATTTTTCAGTCTTTGGAGATTCTTTTAACATGTGTTTAACTAATTTGGATATAGTTCTTCAAAGATGTGAAGAATCACATTTGGTGCTGAATTGGGAGAAATGTAATTTTATGGTACAAGAAGGGATAGTGCTAGGGCATAAAATATCATATCAAGGATTCAAACTTGATAGAGCGAAGACAGAGGTAATAGAGAAACTCCCACCACCAAGCAATATAAAAGGTGTGCGGGGATTCTTAGGTCATGCAGGATTCTACCATCGATTCATCAAAGATTTCTCACAAATTACAAGACCTTTGACAAACTTTTTAGTCAAGGATGTGTCCTTCGTGTTTGATGATAAATGTATGTCTGCATTCAATACTTAAAGGAGGCATTAATATCAACACCAATTCTATCACTATCAGATTGGACACTTCCGTTCGAAGTTATGTGTGATGCAAGTGACCAGGCTATAGGTTGCGTTTTGGGCCAAAGGAAAGATAAGAAGCTGCATGCGGTTTACTATGTCAGTAAGACTTTTGCAAGACCAAAACTGAATTATACCACCACAGAGGAGGAACTGCTCGCAGTAGTGTACGCGTGTTATAAGTTTCGATAATATCTTTTGGGATCAAAGGTAATTGTATTCACTAACCACGCGACACTAAAATACCTTTTCAACAAAAAAGATGTTAAACCTAGGCTCATTCGTTGGGTGTTGCTTTTGCAAGAATTTGATATAGAGGTGAGGCATAAAAAGGGAACAGAAAATGTGGTCGCACAACACTTATCTAAACTTGAGGGAGGGGAATGCGAGCAAAATAATAACATTAATGAAAATTTCCCCGATGAAACTTTGATGCTACTTGAGAGCCTGACTACACCATGGTTTGCAGATATCGCCAATTATATTGCCAGTGGTAAACTTCCGTTAGATCTCTCTTACCAACAAAGGAAGAAGTTCTTGCATGATTGTAATCGATATATATGGGATGAGCCAACCCTATATAGAGCTTGTGTAGATAGGTTAAGGCGGCGTTGTGTTCCAGATGAGGAAATGTTAGACATCCCAAAGCAATGTCATAAAGGTCAGTATGCTAGGCATTATGGAGCCAACAAAATGGCAACTCAGATACTTGAGAGTGGATTTTATTGGCCATAGTTGTTTAAAGATGAATAGACCTACGTGGCACAATGTGATCAATTCCAAAGGATAAGTAACATTTCCAAGAGGGATGAAATGCCTTTATCCAACATTCAAGAAGTATAAGTCTTTGATGTATGGGGCATCAATTTTATGGGTCCATTCCTATCTTCAATGGGGAACATGTATATTTTAGTGGGAGTTGATTATGTTTCACGTTGGGCCGAAGTGGTAGCATCTCCAACCAATGATGGGAAGGTAGTGCAGAAGTTCATTAAATGGCTATTTAACCGGATTGGAGTGCCATGTACAATAATAAGAGATGGAGGCATATATTTTTGCAACAGGTCTTTTGATGCCCTCTTAAAAAATATGGAGTGCACCACTGATTTGCTACACCTTACCATCTGCTGACTAGTGGCTAAATGAAAGTTGTTAACCAGGAACTGAAATGCATTCTGGAAAAGACAGTGAACAACTTCCGAAAGGATTAGGCAGCAAAGCTAGATGATGTTTTATGGTCCTATAGGATAACTTTTAAAACACCTATTGGAATAACTCCGTATAGGCTTGTTTATGGGAAAGCATGTCGTTTACCTATCGAACTAGAATACCAAGCATACTGGGCAATTAAAACATTAAATTTTGATTGGAAACAAGCTGGAAAAAAGAGACTTCTACAAATAGACGAACTTGAAGAGTTTCGTTTTAATGCTTACGAAAATGCCAAACTCTATAAGGAAAAGTTGAAGAAATGGCACGATGTCGTCTCAAGAAAAAGGAATGCAAAGTAGGAGACACTGTTCTGCTATATAATTCAAGGTTGAGGCTATTTGCAGAGAAGTTGAAACCTATATGGAGTGGACCATTTAAGATCATTCAAGTTTTTAATCATAGAGCTCTCAAATTGGAAAACATCAACAAGGAGACTTTTAAGGTCAATGGGCATCGGTGCAAGTGTTATTTTGGAAGACCAATTCCCAAAGATAAGGAAGTAATTTCCTTGTCTCCGAATAATTAAAGACGCTTTCCTGGACGCAAGGTCAAGCTAAGGACCATAAACTAGCAAGTTTAGAATTTGTTTTAAAATGTTAGTTATAGTTAGACTTATTTTCAATAAAACGTTAGTGATTCGTGTGAACTCTCAGGGCGACATCATCACTACCTCTATCTCCATAGGATTTACTTCTAAACCAAGTTTTTTCCATTCAGTTTTTCTTTTTCAAATTAGCCTTTAGTTCTAGTTTTTATTTTATTTTTTGTCTACTTTAAATTCTATTTTTTCTTGTGTGCTCTCTTCTCACATTGAGGACAATTTTTTGCTCAAGTGTGGGGAGGGATTATGTGTTTTTACTTTTAAATGTGATTTTGCATATTGTATGATAGTTATTAAGTTGCATCTTGTGAACTATTTGAATGTGTCAATGGCTTAGATAGAGTGAAATTTATTTAATTTTGAACATAGTTTATTAGGTTGTAAATAATCATTAGCTTGCAAAATTAGTGAATTAAGAGTCTTTAGATAAATATACAGCTTAATTAGGATTTAGTGTAAATTTAGCACCCTATAAGTTGTCACATTCATTCATAATTTGAGGCCTTTCAACTTAAGTAGCTTAACTAGTATTTTTCAGAGAAGTGAGTAGCTTAAATAACAAGGTAGGCTATTAAAAAATAAATAAATAAATTGTATTTTTGTTAAATAAATCACTATTCCACTGGCCTTTAGGTTATGAATAGAGCTAGTAGCTAGTTGAAAACGTGATATAGCTGAGTACCCAGATCTACACACATCACAACTGTGTGTCTTCGCGTTAAAAAGCTAAAATGACGTTTCAACCAAGCTATTTAATAAAAACATGACTTAGTTGAGTAATCGGATTGACATTCATTACCAATGTTTGCCTCTACGTAAAAAGACTAAGTCTATGTTAAAAAAAATGAAAAAATGTGTTTCCTTAATAAAACCTACTGGACTTGTAATAAGCTTGACTTTTCATGATAATATACTTAGGAACAGTTACATAGTCTGAAGAACCAAAGACTTATTAATATTTGTGTACAATTGAAAAGGGTAAATAAATTAACACTTAGATCTCGATTAATTTGTATCTTTAGTTCAAAGCCCCTAGACCTAGGTTTTGCATGTTAATGATTAGATATAACTTGTATGATTGTGTTTAAGATTAAATTTATTTCATGAAGTTAAAGTCATTGCCTCATTATTGCATTGTGTGTGTGTTTGTGTTTTGTTTGCTTAAGGACAGGCAAACGTTTAAGTGTGAGGATGTTGATATTTATGATTTGCATTATATTTTAGGGTTCAATTTGTTAAGTATTTAATGTTAATTTGAGTGTTTAGTGTGTATTTATGTTTTAATTGTTTTAGTTTATATGTTAAGTGTTTTATGGGTTAGTATGAGTCTTTGAGCTTAAATGTTATATTTTTTAGGTATCTTGATATGTTTGTTAGTGTTTCAATGTAAACGGTGAAGAACGGGGAAGTTTTGAAGAGTTTTGGGCCAAAAACACAGCCCACAATTGTGACGTAACAGGCCACAATCGTGACAAAAAGAGGTGAGCTGAAAGAACCCAGGCCACGATCGTGCACTTTGGGCCACGATCGTGACAGAGAGCTCTGTGCCAGGTTACGATCATGCACTTTGGGCCACGATCATAACAAAGAGGGTTAACCGTTGGGCACGATCGTGGCCTGCATCTGGTTGACACAAAAACTCAACTTTTGCAAGACTTTTCAGATTGTTTTGAACCCGAATCAACCCTAGGGCTTCCAAAGTATAAATATAACATTAAGGGGCAAAATAAGCGACCTTTGAAGAACCTTGATCAACCACCAAAAATGAAACCCTAAAAGAGAACCTTGAGGGATCGAGAAAGAGACGAAGGAAGAGAGAAGAGGAAGACGACGCAGACACAATGTGCTTCCTGGATTAAGAAGCTTTCCAAAGTCGCAGCCTCCCGTCGTCCCATCGAGTTTTGTTCCTATGTATTTCAGTTTTATTCAATTATAGAATTGGGATATATAGTTGATTATAAACTTACATTATGGTTGATGTTCTATACTTACCTTTGGATTGTTATTGTTGATTTAATGAAATAGATTGTTTTATGAGTCTATTAAATTAATTGTGATTTATTATGCACTTCATATCTCGATAATAAACTGAGATGGTGAATCGAGAGAAAACGATTAATTTGAGCTAACAAGAGTTAGGTAAACTAATAGATTCATAATTAAATCAAGTTGGTAAATCTTATGTAGAGAGATCACATTTAGGTTTCCAATTTTTATTAGAGAACTTAAGAACTAATTAGGTTTTGGATAGGTTGATAATTGAGAGATTACAATTTCTCATAATCTGATTAAGGTTTATGCTTTAGGATTCAATTATAACTTGAGAGAGAGTAATTGACCTAGGATCATCTAAAACTGTTAATTCGATAAATCGTAATAGGTTAGGTTGACATTAAGGATAGATAATTTTCCCTTTATCTCTTTTGGTAAATTTATTAGGTGGAATTTGAGGGTGTGCGATCATTGTTCAACAAATTGACAAATTTCCATTAATTATTATTTAAAATTGTTAATCGTCATCTTGATTGTTTTTAATTAAGAGTTAATTGTCAATTATTATTTTGTTAGTTGATCTGGTTATTTGATTTAGTTAGTTCTCGTGTTAAAATTTATTGTTTGTTAAATATTTGTTAATAGTCTCCAACCTTAGATTTTAGGACTAGATTAACACTCCTCGTGGGAACGATACCTTAGGTACTACGCGAACGACCCGTGCACTTGTGGAAATATCGAGGGTATAAATATTAAAACTTAGCATACGTAACCTTGCGATCAGAAAGAAATCTCCTAATAATAAGAAGGCAAAGAAGACACATTCTAACATTGTAGAAGAGGTCTTGCTTGTACTTGGTGAACAATTAAAAAGGAAGAATGATTTACTTGTAAAAAAACTGAGTGAAACATCATCCACCGCAGAGAGTAGATCTTAAGAGTATAGCATAATGATGGAATGTATGAAGTCCTTAGATGAATTGAGTGTTAATGAAGTGTAATATGGAAAAGCTATGAAGGCTTTACATGATTCTCTACTTTTTAGGGATATTTTTATGAAGATGACAAATACAAGGAAGCTATATTGGATTATGTCGCCTTAATTATATTTTCATGTTATTGCATATCAAATTCTTATTAATTTGACACTTTTATTTTAAAAATTATTCCATAATTTGAACATTTTAAGTTTGTGATTTGTATGAATATTTGAATTAATGTATGAATATTTTGTCCATATTCGGTTAAACTTTTTGACTGAATATTTTATTAATTATTTAATGTTGTCATTGTAAATACATGAATTTCTTATCAGATTTCGAATCAGATTCTAATGATGAACGTAAGAAATTAATCATTATTTCTCTAGCTGGGAGAGAGAACAAATATTTTCATTTACAAAAGGAACCATGTAGAACTTCTACTCTACCAGGTCATGATTGGATAATGGAACTTTTGAATGAGAATCCTACAAGGATTTATGAAAACTTAAGAATGAGAAAGATAATCTTCTTGAGCTTATGTGATGAGTTGAAGAGTTTAGGAGGCTTAAAGGCAACAAGTCATTTGTCTGTGAAAGAACAAATAGCAATTTTCTTGATGACTATAGGGCAAAGTGAGACAACTAGAGTCAATGCAGAACACTTTTAACATTCAACCTGGACAATTTTGAAGTACTCTCGTAAAGTCATATATGCAGTTAATCATCTTGTAAAAAGAGTCATTACTCCACTATCTTTTACTAATACACCTCCTTAGATTCAACATAATTCAAAATTCTTTCCATATTTTTAGGTACATTTATATATTTAACTACTATTTTAATTATGCTCTTATGATTAATAATTATTTTAATTTTTAAGATTGTGTAAAAGCAATAGATGATACACATATTATTATATATGTTCCAACCAATGAACAAATATCATACAGGGGAAAAAAATTTAATCCAACCCAAAATATTATGTGTTGTTGTTCATTTGACATACGTTTTACATATGTGATGGCTGGATGGGAAGGTACTGCAAATGTCTCTCAAGTTCTTTTAGAAACAGTGACAAATCTAACAAATCATTTTCCTATGCATACATTCTTTATTAAGAAATATTATTGAAGGATGTTTTGGCATTCTAAATGCAAGATTCCCTGTACTTCAAAACATGCCAAGTTATGATATAGAGAAACAAAAATACATCGTTATTGATTGTTATGTTATACACAACTATATTAGAATGTATGGACAAAGCGATAAATTATTTGACAGTTGTGCTGAAAATGAAGAGCCAGTTGGGGAAGGTGAAAATGAAGATGCAAGTTTTCAAATGGAGTATAATATCACTCCAACATAACTTCGAGGTATGTCATGGAAGTGAGATGAAATTGTTAGACAAATGTGGAATGATTATATTATTTCTAATTGATTTATGTTTCTTTTTGTAAATGATAGTACTATTATATTTTCAAGAATTATAGTATGATGGACATATTTTATTGATTATAATGACTTAATATAATTTCTAATTTATGTAATTTTATTATATACAATTAATGTGTAATTTTTTAATAATATTTGATTTGTATATATTTTAATTTTAGCTATATTGATAATTACTTGATTTAAAAATATAATGTATTGTATTATAATTATTACACATAAGAGTATAATTACAAAAAAAATAGAAACATAATGATAAAACGAAATATGTTTTTGTTTTTAATTTTTTATTACAAATCTCAATTAAACAAATTTTTGTTTTCAATTTTTATATTGCAAATTTCAATGAAACAAAATTTTATTTTTTATAAAAAAAACAGAAAAAAAAAACAATAACGAAAAATAAAAGTGAAACTACACGGTACTATTGTCGTTGTTATGGCAATTTTGTGTATGTGAACTCAATGCCTGCAGAGTACAAGAGACAAATTGATATTTCTTATTCTTCATCATAGTCAGAAATGTACTTTATGAAAAGGCTGTCTGTCACATCCAAAACTCGATAACTTATTGCGATCTGGTTTGTAAGTGGTTATTGGCCCATGGAAAAGAAGGCCATGTAATTAACTTAAAAGGCTTCACAGATTCGATTCTTCCCATGGTAACCTGGACTTGAAACATAAAACTATTGTATTCCTATACGTGGAGATTATCAAAAGGCTTGTTTGTTCTTTTCCTTCTCATAAAAGAAGTTGGAGCATAAAAGGATAGTCAAAACTTAAAAGTCAAATACTAAGGGATTTTTAATTTTCACTTTAGTTTTTGGTTTTTGTTTTTATTTTTAAATTAAGTAAACAATTTTTTTGTTTATGTTTTTAATTTTAGACTTACATATCATAAAATTGATTTTGTTTTTATTTTATTTGTTGTCATAATCCTATTTTTATATTAATTAAATATGTATTATCTAATTATTTAATATTAATTACCAATAAGAATTATGAATTATTTAATTTATGTTCAAATTTATAATTAATTTAAAATTTGAAAATAAAATAATTTTAATTTAATAATTACTTAGTAAATATAATTTAAATTTAATAATTTAAAGAAAAAAATAATTATTTTAATAAAATATAATAATTTTAGTGAAATTTTATTAATAATATTATATAAGAGATTAAAATAAATTTATTAATTTATTTTTAAACTTTATCTAATATTAATTATTATTAACAATAAAAATATAATTATATTGATATTAACAATCAAACATGTTTTTGTTTTTGTTTTTCTTTGAAAAAATTAAAATTAAACACAAAAAATGAAAACTAAAAACTAAAAACTAAAAACCACAACAAGATAATAGAAGGCCTCTGAATCAACACAATGACAGACTATAGAAGACTAATATGATGTCTAAAGTGGACCTTGTGGCATAATTGGTATAGTATAAGACAAATTCCATGAAAAGAGAGAAAACCATAAATTTAGTAATAGGACTACACTTATTTAAATTTCATCAAAAGATAGAGCATCGAATCCATTGAAGTAAAACCAATAATATTGCCCAGAAAATCTTACAAAACAAATGATTGTACAATCTAGAAAATTTGAAGATGCTAATATTAACTTCCCTACAAAAATCATTATGAAGTAAAATAAAAACAACTTAATTTGAGCATTCTTTACAAAAGAGGAAAGGATTTAATAAAGTTTAAAAAAAAGATATAAAGAATTAAAAAGACAAACCACGTAATAAGCTAGAACATCTTTAAAAATATTTTCTAAAAAATTTTCCAACATCTTAAGAATAATATTTTAGGGAAATTTCTAATTACATAAAGAAAAAGAGACAATTTAAACATGATATTAAAAAAATTAGAAAAATTTATGTAAAACAATGATCAATAACTTAATATTTTATAACACCTGATAACAATATAAAAGTAGAGAATTTCTCGGCACCATATTTTGTTTTCTTAGTTAATAATAGATGATCAATTGTGAGCTACAACAATGGCAAGAAGAAACATGTTACATGGAAGAGAGGCAAGAATTGGCACGAACTAATGGAGGTATCACTTTGCTCAATGACCCGGGGCGGGGCGGGG
>JANQBM010606515.1:0-16062 GCA_025594535.1 Erythroxylum domingense | reverse complement strand
TCAAGGAATTGCATGTGAAGAAGAAGTTGAGGAGGAGTTTGAGACAAAAAAGGCTATATCTTTAGTCAGAGGTAAATACTAATTTCCATTTTGTTATTAAGAATGATTGTTTACTTTTACCTAGAAGGTTGGAGGAATTAAACAAGGAAGAAAATGGTGACATTAAATTAAAGATATTTCAAGAAAATATAGACTCAATAGAGATTGAAAGTCTAAGGATAGGGAGGACATTAAATGTGAACGATTATCAGCCAAAGCCCTATCTGAAAGAATCTAACATGGAGGAACCGCATGTGCCACCAGAAGATCATAATTTTGTCACGTAAGGAAAGTATGAAGTCCATCTAGTGACCCTAAACCAAAGCTGTAACATACCACTCCCCTAGAGCATATACCCGACATACCAAAGGATATTCGGGAACATACTCTACGAAAATGGCACTTTAAGACGGTTAAATTAATTCATTTTTTTAACTTTTTAATTCATCGCACATAACATAAAACATTCCAATAATCATATTGTTCCATTTTTCTTCACAAACATATAGAGTCTCAAATGTTATTACATTTCCAAAATTCATATGTCCATTATACAACAGTTGAGGGATACAATCCTTAATAAAACATAACTAAGACATTTGTAGATACAACTAATCCTGACACTGATCCATATCTAAATGCAGAAGTTATTTTAACTAGACTAGCTAGATTTCTCCTGAACATGAAAAACAATGGTGCAATTTTGGTGAGTTTGTGAACTCAGTGAGTGAACCATTATGGATGTGCTCGCTAAAAATAGACATAAATATTGCAAGTATATAAAAAAATTCAATTAGTATTTTATATCACTTAAAATCAAATCTCATATATCACATCATTCATAATTTAGTACCTGATCATAAAATACATCATATTCCATCAAGTCCGTTATGAACACAAGCATTTCCATCAAGTCCGTTATAAACATAAACATTTCATATAATCATTTCAGGATAATCTAATCATTCATTTCATCTTAGTTATATCATCCACATGTACACAAACATAGCATATCATTGTATCCACGCAATTCAGTCATTCTTTGTAAATATTCACATGGTATATGTAAAGATATGGATGTTGGGATCGAGTGCCTATTAATTGACCCATATCCTTTGTGGATATTGGGCTTTTTTTAGGTACTAACCCATATCCGTTGTGGATATTGTGCTTATTTCAGGCACTGGCCCATATCCCTTGTGGATACGAGCTTATCTCAGGTACTGAACCATATCTCTTGTAGATACCGGGCTTATTTTAGGATGGTCACTCCAGTCACAAATCCTTTATCTGATCATGCATATCAATATCATGCAATGCATCATTCCATATCATGTGCTATCAATCACTTTATTTTGGTATGCACAGTCATTTACCGCAAGCATCGGATCAGAATCTAGCATTCAACATTCAATTGAGTATCACTCATTCCATACACATTTACATTCACATTGATCATCGAACCTTGGTCCGGCACTTAATAATAAGGTCAAATAATACTTATTCAGTCAAATTCACATACAATGAGCACTTCCAATACAATCCCAAATAATGATCTCCTCGGACAATTGAAGTCTAGAACTATCAAATTCAAACTAGTAACAGTTCATTATATAAAAATTAAACAAGAGCAATTCAAGCATAGTGAGATACATCTAAGTCAATTCATGATACATATAACTCAAACAGAAAAACACATATAATTAGGTTGACACATCGAGGTTAACTCATAGTATACTCCAGGTGAGCTATCTCCTTAATGATCCGGTAATGTCTAGATATTGTCAGTCAATTTGTGGTTCTATATCATACAATACACACATAATCCACATATTACTAAATTTATCAATCATATAGTTGTTCAACCATGCACATGTATATGTATCATGTTCAATGCATTGCTCAGTTGACTATTCTAGGTATATTTCCTTAATTGACATCTCGCAATCATTCATACTTCATAACTCATATATGCTTAATTTAAACTTGGGTTTACACCTCAATTATACAAGATTATTCTAAGTTCATCACTCAATCATTCACTAAAGTTATTCTAGCATTATAAGATCATATTGCATTCAATTTTTCATTCATCTTTACTTAATGCTTATCATTCATCTCTTTTGAATTTAATTAGCATTCATAAGATCACTTTCATTCATTTCTTATTGTTATTCTCATAATTTCATCAGATCTATGTCTATTAGGCGGACCTTGTGTTCGTAGGGCATACCTATACCTATATATGATGTCTTTCGGAGCAATTTTAGTCCAAATGGATAGCAAATGTCCATTAGGTGGAATTCATGTCCACTGGGCAGACATTCTTGGGTTTTATAGTTTTCTAGTTCCGCTTATGTCCGTTTGGAGGGACATCATGTCCGCTGGGCGGACATTCACTGTACACTTACAGAAATATGAAATTTTAACCCTTTTAGATAGCAAAATCTCTCTTTAGAGTCTTCACAAAAGTTGTAGAACTTGGAGTTCTCTTCGCAAAATATGCTTAAATGACCTTATTCTGACATCTATAGAGAAAGTTATGCTTCTTGCCCAAAAATCTATCCATTTACTTAATCCTATTAATCTTAGTCTATTTCCTTAATTATAACCTCAATTATCACCTTAGCAATCATAAATTTAATCACTTATTCAAACATCATACTAGGTTAATGTCAAACTTCATTCAAGCCTAAATGCATTATAGGAAAATATCTTATCAATTGTTGTCTCAAACATCACATAAAAGAAACATATTTTATGTAAAAGTCATTCCCATTTTCTAGCTTTTCCAACTCTATTTTCAGGACAAATTTTTATGACCATTTTAACCTAGAAAATGAGGTATTTAGGAAACACCTTCTCTAAAAAATGTTTCTATATATCTTAAGTTTCTAATGACACCAAATTCATGCAGTTTGGTTCAGTATCCTGTAAGTTAGATCCAAATTGCTACAGACTGTTCTCATACCACGACAGCACACAGTTCTCAGGTTCAGCCCAATTTAGAGACCCTTAGAGACAGAATTTGAATTTGGTTCCTTCATAAAAATTGTAGCCATATGTTCTAGTTTAATATAAATTAAAAATCATTCCATTTGGATACCTACAAATCAAGATATGGTCGAAATATAGATGTATGTTCAGTGAAAATACTCCATCTAACCCATTCCAATATAGTTCATCATCAACCTTACATACAATTCATCTCCAATCAATCATCATGTATGTTACGCTAACATATAACATAATACGGCAATCAATCACTTACTTGTTCAACTAAAGTCTCCTCAATTACCAAGCTAATCAAACCTCTCAAGTATTCAAATATATTCCAAGAATAAGATGGAATACAAAGGATTTCCAATCACAAGATGGAGACTACTAAAGTTAACACAACTCGAGGTTTTGGGAGATGGTGTGAGGAAGTTGGCAGTGAGGGATTGAAGGAGGAAACATAAGACCAAAAACATGAAGAAAGATGATCTTTCTAGTGAAAAAATTCGTGGGATACAAATGTGTGGTGGAGTGATGGGACACTTGTCAAATAGAGAGCTATGCCTGGTTTCTTCTTCATATGCTTCCAATTGTCACCTAACACTTGGTCCATATGTTACTATTATATTGGTCCATGTGTCACTTACTTTAGGCTCCATATGTAACTCATTTAAGCCTCCATATGTCACTACTTATAAGGCTACACATGTCACCAATTGTAAGGCTACATATGTCATCATTTGTAAAGCTACACATGTCACCATTCTATTGCTCCATATGTCATAAGTCTAAGGTGCCATCTGTTGCAATGTTAAAGGGCCACTTGTTGCAATTATACTCAAGCCACTTGTCATCCATTTAACTGAGCCATTTGTCACTTATTCCCAATGCCATATGTCACCGTGTCATAGGCCTAATCATACTAAATTCCCATGTATCAAGTGGTCTTGCTCCTTAACATTTTTCTTAGACTAGATGTATATGTCACCTCAGCAATTACTTAATTGTAACAAGAAATTCCCAATTTACTAATTATAATCCATCAATTCATGTTATTCGTAAATCAAAATGCAAAATATTGGGAATGCACATTCATATCACATGTATTTTCGTTCCATACCTCAGAAATTTTTAAATGAAATAACTCATGTGACTCAATCTAACAGTTTAATTTATTAACAATTTTAGGAGGTAGGATATTACAAAGGCGCTTCATGGGAGGCAACCTAAAGGAAGTAAATTTTTTCTTTACATTTTTGCATTTCTTTTTTTTATGCATGAGTGTTCTTTATTGGTTTGTTTCTTACTTGTTTTAAGTTTTCAATCAAAATGAGAGAAAGAATAAAACAAACAAAACAAATATTTTCTCGTTTTTATTGCTTCTAGGATTATATAGTGATGAGTAGAAAATGAATTGACTAGAGAATTTCAGAGCAACTTCAGCATGTATTTTTACTCTTGTGATTGGTCGATATGTATTATCTTTAGAAGAGTAGTGACTAGTGGTAGACAAAGCTGGTAAGATTTTAAACCTTATTAGACTGACACCTTAATTTTAGTCTTATTATCTTTTTATAGCCCTTCATGACATGTACATCCTGATTTTGCTTTGAATTTCTATTTGAGACCACATTTTTATCACATGCATTAACATGGAAATGATTAGGCATTCTTTGTTTTGTAAACTACATTAGCTAAATAGCCTACCTATTGATATGGTTTTTCCTTCGTTAACCCACCCTTTCAGCTTTATACCTTTTTTATATATAAATCACATTTTATGCTTTTAAACTTAACCAAATATCTTACCCAAGTCATAAAGCTAATGGAGCATTTGTGATTGGTGAGTCTGTGGATGTATAAAAGTGTAAGTGTAGGGGTGTACATATGTGTGGGTTGGTTAATGTTGGTATATTTTGTTATGTCTTATCATTAAAATTACCATGTTAATGTAGTTTCTTTTAATGTTAAAAAAAAGAAAGGAAAAGAAGGAAAGAAAAGAGAAAAGCACAAGATAAGATAATGACAAAGAAAGAAAGAAAGATTAAGAAAAAGAAAAAAAATTGTTTAAATAAATTTATCAAGGAGGAAGTGCATGTGAGTTTGCAAATTTATTCATAATTATTGCATCTTCCTAGAGTTGTAGTGAATGTGTTATTTGAATATGTTGAATATGAGGTAGATGTTAGCTTGGAAGATTCACTCTTGTGGTTTCAATGTGTTGTTGGCATAAATTGCATAAGTGATTCCTTCGGATTGTTATATGTGTAACATAACATTTTTCCATCTGAAGGGTTATAACCTTAGAATATTGTGCATGAGATATTATATTAAGAAGTTAGAAAGTGCATTTCATGCTTATGCATAATATAGCATACACATACATATGTGAATATCAATTTTTGAAGACATTAAAATGATTTTTTGAGTTTAATTGATTTTTATGTGATTATAATATAAATTGTCGATTAATTGTCTTAAAAATTGATTTGGGGAGTGTGACTATTGATTTAGAATTTTCGGTAAAATTTGAGAAATTTCTAAAATTTTGAGTATTTTTGGACTAGGAAAAATGTCAAGTGGCTGGGCAATTGATAAATGGTAGTAGAAATAAGAGTCAAATGACAGTGGAAATTTTGATAAATGACATAGGGATTTAATGACAAGTGTCATAGAAAATTGGTAGACAATTGGAATAGAAATTGAAGACAAATAGACTAGTTATTAAAAAGGGGTCCAAATGGGATCAAGGTAAGGTGACACGTGGCAGTGCCAAGTGTCACTACCAATCACCAATCATCTCTCACGATTCTCTCATTTACAAGACACTCTCTTTATTATTTCTCATTTTAACTCTTACCTTCATCTTCTTCATTAGTTTCTTCTTCTTCTTCACAACTTTTTTCACCAACCTTCATCAACGTTACACCTTGCTTTCATCCATCATTTACTTCCATTTTATTGTCTTCTTCATCTTGCCATAAGAAAGCCTAACCCTACTACCTTTGATTGATGATGATCGTGTAGCTTAAAGAGTTAGGGTTTCTTGGTGATTTTGAAGAACTTGGAATTTTATCAAGTAAGTTATACTTTATTCTTCATGGGTAGTTGCAAATGAATCAAATATGATAAATGATTTAGATTGAAGATCATAACCATGAAATTATATATATATGCTTTAACTTGGGTGTAATAATTAAAAGATTATGTTCTAAATTTTAGTGTGTTAATATTGTTCAACAGTTGCTTAATAAAAAGCATTTATGATGATAGATTAAGGGACGAATGATTATGAAAAGGAAGTTAGAATATGATGATGCGTGGATGAAGAAGTAAATGGGGTTATGTTTTGTTTTTATGTTACAATGAGTGATAATTTATGAGTTATGCTATAGGTGATTTTAAGATGATTAAAAATGAAAATGGTGCTTGAAAGAGTGTTGAAAGTTGAAAAATGAAGAAATGTGATCATGTTATATTTTTGGTGTGATAATGAAAGTAAGGAATTGATGAATGAATTCATATGTTGTGCTATTATTTTGAGAATATGAAAATCATGAATATAGGATATATTGTGGATGAATTAGATTAAGAATTTAAGGTATAAGAAAGGTGTGGAGTAATATTCTTGAAATGAGAATTAGGTATAATAATAAAAGATGATTAAATGTTTTATTTTTGTATGATTGATGAACTTTAAGTTATGAGTTACCTTATGAATGCTAATGAGATAGTTTTGAGGTCAAAATGAAGAGGTTATGAATCTTAAATGATGAACTATGAAAAAATGAATTGTTTGGTGCATTATGAATGAGATGTATTATGGAAAGAGATAGGAATTCATGAATGCTGAGATTAAGTAGGAAATGATGAATCAAATGAGTAAAGTTTTGAGAGTTTAATGCAATCAATATGGTAGTTGAATTAGTATGAAATGATGTTGTAATATTGGAGGTGAATTTTGGAAAATTTAGAGTGAAATTGATGTTAGTATAATTATTAAATTCGTGGAAGAAATTTGGAAGAAAATGCAGGGCATGATCGTAGTCCTTACCCCGCAATTGTGGCCTAGCTAAAACATGGTTCTGTCACAATCGTTGCAAGACCACCACTATCATGGCTAGCCCTAAAAGTTTCTGTCACGATCGTGGGCAAACCTATGGAGTAAAAGGGTTATCTTTTGAGTGTTGTTTGAACCTAATAATATTAGGGTACTTCTTTATGTTGTAGTTAACTTGATGATGAATTAGGTGACTAAAATGAGAAAAGTGTATTAGGTATTAAAGAATGTTTAAAAGATGTTGGTAAATGATTATGAGTTATGAATTAAGAAAATAGACCCATGATTGTCATTGAGCATGCGTTGTACATAACATATATACACTTATGCATAAATGTGTACTTATGTGATGTGCAAAGTTGTAATGTGTGTAAATATGTGTTGTATGTATGGATGGCAGTGGGTTTTCAACTCAATTAATATCTGCACCACCCAACTCGAAAAAATGGACATGGAGGCTTAAAAAATGGATTTTGAATGGATGCTGAAAAATGGATTTGGATATGGGTCTAGTCATAACCTGAACCGATGGATAGCCATACCCGACCCATTTTATATTAGTTCTATTTTTCTATTTTTTAATATTTATGGTCAAATATAATAAAACATTAATATTTTTAGGAGAAACGACTTTAAAATCCCTACTTTACTCCTTACCTTTTTCCAGGTAAAAGGAGTCCCTTCGTTTTAGTCATTCCATCAATGATTTTTGAGTTCTCAATGCTATGGAGTTCATGCAAAGACAATTTGAAGCTTTATATATTTCTATCTTTGTTCCAGTTCTTGATTGTGAAAAATATATGTTGTCTTTGCACTAGACATTATGATTTTTATTATTCCAAATTTATGGTTTTTTAAGACATACAAATCAAAATCTTGACTTATTATTATTAAAGTAATTTTGATTTGGAGCGTTCGCAAAAATCTACTCTTTATATTTTCTATTTAGAAGTTATATTTTTATACGTTATACAACCTGATGGATATCCAAAAACTCGAACAATCAATGGATTTAGATATAGGTAGTAAATCGTAAACACCAATGGATTTTAAATGGATAATGGATTAAGTCATAAAAAATAGATATAGATATAGGTAGAGTAATACCTGAACTGAACCTTATCCATTGCCATCCCTAATTGTATAATATAGAAGAGAAATTAGAGCAACAACATCCAGATATTGTCAGGACCTCAAGGTAATAAGCTATCTAAAGAAATTTGTGAGTAACCTAGATGATCTCACGTTAATTAACTGTTTTGTTTAGAATTCTGTTTTAAATTATTACGTGATATGAGTGTGTTGATTTCGGACATTAAATGTCCAAGGCGATTGATGCATGACTACCATATTGGAAGTGCTCATTGTATGTGAATTTGATACAATAAGTGATACTTAACGTGATTGTTGAATGTTGGACTAGGGTCTGATGAAAAATGTGAATATGAATGTAAAAAACATTTAAGCATAAATGATTGATTGAATACATGTGATGCATTTCACTATATGAATGCATGATAACATAAAGGTAGTTGTGACCGAAGTCGCTAGTGAAAAAGAGCTTAAAGCTGAAAATATGGTAAGAGCCTTTGGCTCACTATGTATAATGAGCCATGTATCTCTAACGGATAAGAGACAATTATTAATGAGCCTGGTATTTACAATGGATATGGGAAAATGAAAAAGGCACTCGGTCATAACAATGTAATAATTTGAAAGTGAGTCTCACGAGCATTGCATATACGTTTGATATGAATGTTTTGAATGATTGAAATGTATTGTGAAACTTGTGAACAAAGTGTTTTGGGATGTTACTTGATAATAAATGAAGTGATATAAATTATGTGTATATATGAATTGAATGTGAATTCTTGTGTTATGTGTTAAGAGTGAACCATCAAGGATGGTTAACTCACTGAGTTCGCAAAACTCACCAAAATTACAATGTTGACTTTTTAGGCACGAGAGATACGACTTAGTTACTAAGACATTCTAAAAGAAGTTTAGTACTACTTTTGGATAGAAGAAATGGCTCAAACATCGGTTAGTTACGACTGAAGGACTTAGGTAGAATTTTTATATATTTCCTCATACATGTAGCATATGTTAGTAAACAAAGCTATAAGTTCTGATTAACTATTAATAAGGTACATAAAAGGGATGAGTTTTGAAATGCTATAATTTATATTTTGTTCTATGAAATGAAATGAGGAAATTTGGTTTTAGAAATTGTGTTAATTGTATTTTAAATTATGATGTCATTAGAATAATGAAAGTTACTGCTCTAGCACTTTGCTTCCATCGGGCATATGCTCGAATGTCAAAATGATGTACATGCACATGTCGGATGAGAATGGGGAGCTATAATATGCTTTAAATGGTTTGTGTGTGAGAGTTGAAATGATTTGTGAAATATAAATGTTGCATTCGTCACAACTGACGGTACCCAGTTTTTGATGAGTTTTAACTTGTGCACTTGATGTCACATTAAGTGTTATTTTTGTTTTACTAACTTTGATGACTTTCATGCCACTGGACCTAAATACATCTCACCTTACCTTTGTACACATTACAACCTTGAAAAGTCCTTTGATCCATGATTTTATATGTGAGTGGTGGAGAAATTAAATGATATATAAAGGCATTAATTTAATTAATCTCACTACTATTGGAGAGAATGAAGATGGACAGCTAGAAAAAGAGACAAAAATAGAAAAAAAAGACGAAGAAAACGCAACAACTGGCCAAGAGGCAAGGCACAGAACAGTCTACGCTAGAAGAAAACAATGTAGCATAAGAAGGGAAGCAACAGATGACTAGATGACGACACACAGCTGGACAAGGCAGGAGATTAAACATAATGCAGAAGCAAGGAGTAACTAGGAGCAAAACGGCACAGCATATAGCAGGAAATGACAACGTGAGCAGATGAAAATGCCAGCAGTTAGGAAAGAGCAAAATGCAGACATTGTGCGTTCAACGCAAACGTTATACGTTTAACACCTATGTTAATGCATTAAACGTAGACCATTCATTTTACTTAAATTGCAAACATAGCAGATGTAATCTGTGTCAGTTTTTAAAGATAAATACTAAGATGGAATAACATATTAATGTTGGATTAGCCATGGATGCATGCATCATATGCATGAGAATGTAGCGGAAGTGTCGGAATCTAGATTCCGACATCATGACAACCTAAAAAACATAGAATTATACTTGCATGCAAGGATATATAAAGAACATGAAATATAAAACATTTTTTCCTTTTCTTTCTCCTTCTTTCTTGTTTCTCTCCTTGTTTGGGTTGTTGCAAACACCAAACCCTTCCTTGATCACCTAAGAACAAGTAAAGATCAAGAAAAAACAATGTATAAGGGTGATTTAAGCACCAAACTAGATTCGTTCTAGTAGATGCTCAAAATGATAAAAGATAGATCAAGACTCTTGTTGCATGCAATTGCATCAATTGTAAGAACAAGACTCTTGATACCTCTCTCTAACTCTAGAACTCTTATAGAGCCCTTATGCTTTCACTTGAGTGTGTAAGTGATGGTAAGACCTTGTGTACATAAGTGAAGAACTCATTTATGTACTCATTCCTGCCCTCTGTCACAATCGTAGCCTACTTAAAAAATAGACTCGCCTTTGGCCACCATCGTGGCTTATGAGCCATGACGTATTTAAAATTAGTCATACACACTATGTTTTTCATTCGATCTTTTATATGTGTGATCCTTAGTTTTCCTATTATTTTAGGCACTTGAATTAACTCTTAATTCAAGCAAATCATGAAGGGTTTCATGATGCCAATTTTTTGAAATATAAGTGGATTAACACACGAACTCTTCGATAGTTAATTAGCTGACTTATGAACCTTTTCATAGACAATTACCATGCAATTCACCCTTTCACCATACTATACCTTACTTGGTTTGGAGATGGGCTATGTGTCAACTCCTACTAGACTGACTATGTCACATCTAGTCCAAGTGATGTTACTTCTTATCCTGGGATCTCATTGCTGTATATGTCATTAAAGACGCTCTTCATGACATATAACTACTTTAGCCAGAGACTCATGAGTAATGACCCCGATAAGAGGTCGTAAGTTTTCTATCCTTCTTTCAGGAGTGCTAAATCCTTTATTGGCTACCCAATTATCTTTGAATACCAATACCTATACCCAAACATCACCCTATCAGTGACCTCGTCTTGAGGTAACAAGGAATGATGTCAAAGTACAGGATTAGTATTCAAGATATCCTTGAGTATCTCAAGTCTAAATATATTTACACTATTGCTATGATGAGATTAATCATGGAAATTTGATAGATCATCCATATGATAATCTCATAGCTGGTCATCTGATGTACTTACTACCCTTAGTAAGCATCCACATGTTAATTCTAAAAATCTCATGTTTACAGTTTGTGAGATCCCCTGCTTGATTAAATCAAGTAGTATAGTATGTGCTAGTATGTCTAGATTAATAATGTCCGATCTTATTAATCCTATGACTAGGGACTATTTAGATACTAACGTAATTGCACTTGATAAGAATCTTATTATTATGATCTCATCATGATGTCCTTCATGCTATGTTTTGTATCATGGACTTCATTAATTCGATTTAAGATCAATATCAATTCATATATAAACGAATATCAAATTAATCAAAAAAATGTCTTTTGCTTTATTAATCAAAACAAAGTCATTGCAAAAGTGCTGAAGGTGATAACCTTTAGAATACTACTTTAACAATCTCCCACTAGCATTAAAGCTAATCGCCTTTGTATCTAGTACTATAAGTGAGTACACAAGAATCAAATTTTATTTGTGGAAGTAGGTTAGTCAAAGGATTAGCAATGTTTTAACCTGTGGGCACTCTCTCTATCTTCACATCACCTCTATCAATTATCTCTCTGATCAGGTGATATCTCCTAAGTACGTGCTTAGACCTCTGATGAGACCTTGGTTCCTTGGCTTGAGCAATAGCCCCATTATTGTCACAGTACAACAATATTGGGTTTACTATGCTAGGAACCACTCCAAGTTCTATGACGAACTTCTTGATCCAAATAGCTTCTTTTGCTACTTCCACAGCTGCAATGTACTCTGACTATGTCATCAAATCTGCAGTAGTGTCTTTTTTGGAACTCTTCCAACTGACTGCTCCACCATTCAGTGTGAAAACATAACCTGACTGGGATTTAGAGTCATCATGTTTAGATTAAAAATTGGCATTTCTATGCCCACTCATTATGAGATCTCCATTTCCATATATCAAGAATACATCCTTAGTCCTTCTTAAGTACTTTAGGATATTCTTGACAGCCATCCAGTGACCCTCACCATGATCTGATTGATATCTACTCGTAGCACTTAGAGCATACAATATATCAGGTCTTGTACATGACATAACATATATGATTGATCCTATTTTCTAAGCATACGGGATCATACTCATGCGAGTCCTATCATCTTACATCTTGGGACATATAGATTTTAAGAGTTTTATCCCATAAGTTATAGGAAGAAACCTTCTCTTAGATTGCTCCATGCTAAACTTATTTAGCACTTTATCTTTGTATATTGATTGTTAAAGACCTAGCAACTTCTTTGATCTATCTCTATAAATCTTTATTCCTGATATATATGTTGCTTCTCCAAGGTCTTTTATGGAAAATTTTGACTGATTAAAAACTTGAGACATCATTTCCTATTAGTAATATGTCATCCACATATAAAACAAGGACTATGATAGCACTCCTACTAACCTTCTTGTACACACAATGTTTATTAGGATTTTATGAGAAACCAAAATCTTTAATTGTCTCATCAAATCGGATTTTCCAACTCCTAGATGCTTACTTCAATCCATAAATGGATTTATGAAGATTACAAACCTTTCTAACATCTTTGGAAACGAAGCCCTCAGGTTGTATCATATATATATCCTCAACTAGATTTCCATTTTAGAAAGTTGTCTTCACTTCTATCTGCTATATTTCATAATCATAATCAGTAGCAATGGCTAGGAGTATTCTAATGGATTTAAGCATAGCTATCGGGCTAATGTCTCATCATAGTCAACTCCTTATCTTTGACGATAACCTTTAGTGACTACCCGTGCTTTATAGGTAATCACATTTCCTTCCATATCGATTTTCTTCATGAAAATCCACTTGAACTCTGTGGGTTTTAACCCTTCAGGTGAGTCAATGAAAGTCCATACTTGGTTTTCATACATGGAATCCATTTCAGACTTCATGGTTTAAAGTCATTTTTCATATTTTGAACTCTTCAGAGCCTCTTCATAAGTTGTAGGCTCATCGTCCTCTATGAGCAATACATCATTTTGTTTGCTTACGAGAAATCCATATCTCTCTGGAACATTGCGTATCCTATTTAACCTACGAACATTTTGTGTGTCAGAAGGTTCAACTGTTGTTTCATCTTTGTGAACAACAATTTCAGGTTTAGGCAATTGATTTGCGTCTATTTGAGCATCATGAACTTCATCAAGTTTAACTTTGCTCCCACTGTCTTCTCTTAGAAGAAAATCTTTCTCTAAAAAAACAGCATGCTTTGAGACAAACACTTTTTGCTCTAAAGCATTATAAAACTGATATCCAATTATTTCTTTAGGATATCCTATAAACAAACATTTATCAGATTTAGCTTCAAGTTTGTTTGATTGAATATGATTCATATAAGCCAGACAAATCCAAACTTTCATACGAGAAAGATAGGGCCTTTTGTTAGTCCATATCTCATATATAATAACTTCAACTGCTTTTGAAGGGACTCTGTTTGTCACAGAAATAGCAGTCTCGAGTGCATAACCCTAAAAGGATTTTAGTATATCTACTAAGCCCATCATCGACTTTACCATGTCTAATAAGGTTTGGTTTCTCCTTTCAGCCACACCATTATATTGTGGTGTGTAAGGTGGAGTCCACTAGGATACTATCCCATTATCGTCAAGATAAGTTAGAAATTCCTCATTTAAGTGTTCACCACCTCGATCTGATCGAAGTGTCTTAATACTTCTACCGAGTTGTTTCTCTACTTCATGTCTAAATTGTTTGAACATTTCAAACGCTTCAGACTTGTATCTCATTAGATACACATGCCCATATCGTGAATAATCATCAATAAAAGTAATGAAGTACACAAAACCACCTTTGACATGAATGGACATCGAACCACATACATCAGAATGTATTAGGTCTAATAACCCATTCATTCGTTCACCTTTTCCTTTAAAAGGTCTTGCCTAACAAGCAAGATTCACATGTGTCTAATGATTCATAATCAAATGAACGTATGCTACCTTTCTTATGTAGCGTAATCATGCATTTCTCACTAATATGGCTAAGTCGACAATGCTATAAGTCAGATGATTTCAAGTTATATCATTTTTGCCTTTTATTGTCATTGATATTTAAAATTGGATTGGACATATCTATTATGTAAATTCCATTGCACAATGTAGCAGTACCATATAATACTTCATTCAACTTAATTGAGCAACCATTGCTTGAAAAAGTTAATGAAATCCAGCTTTATTAAGACGTGAAATAGATACAATGTTTTTAGTCATAATAGGTACATAATAACAATTTTCCAAAACTAACTCTAGCCCACTAGGAAGATACAAAACATATGTACCTATAGCTAATGTAGCAACTCTCGCTCCATTTCTCACACGTAGGTCCATCTCCCCCATCTTGAGTGGTTTATTATCCCTGAGACCCTGTATATCAACACATATGTGTGAGCCACATCTGGTATCTAATACCCAAATGTTATGATTAGAAATAGTATTAACCTCAATGATAAATATCATACCTGAAGTAGACAGTGGGGCATCTAATGCCTTCTTCTGCTTCAGCAACTCTATATAAGCTTTATAGATCCTCTTCCAATGTCCTTATTTGTTGCAATGGAACCATATCCCCTTTGAAGTTGTATCCTTTGCCTTCTTCTTGGCTATACCTCCTATTGGATTCTTGGACTTCTTCTTTTTCTTTTAGTTCTTCTTTCAAGAACCAGAAGAAGAGTCCACCAGCATCACATCGTTACTGTCTTTCTTGACAGTTTGCTCAGTTGTTTTGAGCAGATTCATCAACTCAGGTATCATTGTGGATTTTTGGCTCATCCGATAGTTAAGCATAAACTATGAATAACTATCAATCAAACTAGTCAGAATTAAGTCTATACTTAATTCATGATCCATTATGAAGCCCAAACTGCCTAACCTCTCAATGTATCCATTCATTTTCAGCGCATACTACACTAGAGATGATCCCTCAACCATCTTAGAACCGAAAAACAAACTTGAGGTCTCGAACCTTTCAAACCGACCTTGCTCATCAAACAGTTCCCTTAGATGATAGACTATGGTATAAGCATCTATAGTCTCATGCTGCTTTTGCAATTCTGGTTACATAAAAGCTAGTATTATACAGCTAGCCAACTCATTATCATCTAGTAGCTTCTCATAAGTTTTCTTATTCTCATCAGATACGTTAGTAGCAGGGGGATCGGGAAGTGGTTCATCTAGGCCATATCCTAGTTTCTCATATTTAAGAACAATTCTCAAATTGTATAGTCAATCCAAGAAGTTTGGTCTCGTGAGTTTGTTGGAAACTAACAGGGAGCGTAGGTTCACACTAGATGAAGACGTCATGGTGATTCAATAACCTAAAAGAACGAGAGAAAGTGTTAAAATGTACATTAATGCATATCGATAAGGACTTTAATCACATGCATTATAGGTCCAATTATTCTTATTCAAATCCAAAACCCTCACTATGAATTCGAGAAAACTTATAGTTTTCTTAAAGGGTTGATATCCGATATAACCAAGAATGACCTTATGTTTGCCCAACAAGCCACCTTAGGTCAATCGGTAGGTATCATTCATACTAATTGCATTCAATTATGCAACTATTGAC